>JASDQU011101387.1:933-11675 GCA_032191745.1 Picea mariana | reverse complement strand
AAGTGTATTATACATTTCTCCTATATTTCCCCCACCGCCACCATCACATGGGTGGCGGTGGGGGAAATATAGGAGAAATGTATAATACACTTCCGCTATATTTACCCCACCCCCACCCATGTGAAGGTGGAAGGTGGGGGTGGGGGAAATATAGGAGAAATGTATTATAGATTTCTCCTATATTTCCCCCATCCCCACCCTCACATATATGAGGCTAGGGGTGTGGGAAATATAGAAGAAATGTATAACCCATGTGAGGGTGAGGGTGGGGGTAGGGGAAATATAGGAGAAATGTATTATATAACCCATGTGAGGGTGGGGGTGGCAGGGATGGGGCATAGGTGGAGGAGAAATGTATTATACATTTCTTCTATATTTCCCCCAGACCCACCCTCATATATGTGAGGTGAAGGTGAGGGTGGGGGTAGGGGAAATATAGGAGAAATGTATGGAAATATAGGAGAAATGTATTATATAACCCATGTAAGGGTGGGGGTGGCAGGGAGGGGGTAGAGGTGGAGGAGAAATGTATTATACATTTATCCTATATTTCCCCCACCCCCATCCTCATATATGTGAGGACATGGGTGGGGGTGGGGGGAATATAGGAAAATGTAGTATAGATTTCTCTTATATTTCCCCCACCCCCACCCATGTCCTCACATATATGCGGGTGGGGGTGGGGGAAATATAGGGAAAATGTACTATACATTTATCTTATATTTTCCCCAACCCCACCTTCACATGGGTGGCAGGTGTGGGAAATATAGGAGAAATTTAGTATTGGGTGGGGGTGGGGGTGGGGGAAATATAGGAGAAATGTATACTACATTTATCCTATATTTCCCACACCCACACCCTCACATGGGTGGGGCGAGGGTGGGGGAAATATAGGAGAAATGTAATGGAAATATAGGAGAAAGGTATAATAAATTTCTCTTATATTAGGAGAAATGTATTATACATTTCTCCTATATTTCCCCCACCCCCAACCTCACCCTCACCCTCACATTATACATTTTTCCTATATTTCCCCCACCCTCAACCTCACTCTCACCCTCATATTAAACATTTATCCTATATTTCTCCCACTCCCACCCCCACCCTCATATATGAGGGTGGGGGTGGTGGAAATATAGGATAAATGTATTATAAATTTCTCTTATATTAGGAGAAATGTATTATACATTTCTCCTATATTTCCCCCACCCCCAACCTCACCCTCACCCTCACATTATACATTTTTCCTATATTTCCCCCACCCTCAACCTCACTCTCACCCTCATATTAAACATTTATCCTATATTTCTCCCACTCCCACCCCCACCCTCATATATGAGGGTGGGGGTGGTGGAAATATAGGATAAATGTATTATACATTTCTCCTATATTTCCCCCACTCTCATTGGGGGGAATATAGGGGAAATGTATTATTGTATAATACATTTCTCCTATATTCCACCCACCCCCACCCTCATTCCCACCCCCACCCTTATTTGTGAGGGTGGGGATGGGGGAGATATAGGAGAAATGTGTTGTGAGGGTGGGGGTGTGAGAGATATAGGAGAAATGTATTATACATTTCTCCTATATCTCCCCTACCCCCACCCTCATAATACACGATAAATTATTCTAACTGGATGAAAATTATAAGAAAGAGTCCTACAATTAGAACTTGATGGAAATTATAAGAAAGAGTCCTACAAGTCAATCTTATAGTATGGGGATAATAAAAAAAAATGTTCTGCAAAACATATTTGAATCTGAAATTAAAATGTACAAATTCAAAATGAAGCCTTACACATTAAATTGTTCTAACTCGATAGAAATTATAAGAAAGAGTCCTACAAGTATATATCTTAAAGTATGGGCCTATTAAAAAAATATTTTGCAAAACATATTTGAACCTGAAATTAGTAAAGACCATGTCCACTATGGCTTCTTTGTGCATGTCTTTAGTATGGGATTCTTTGTGCATGTCTTTAGTTGTTATATATCTTAAAGTGTGGGCCTAATAAAAAAAATATTTTGCAAAATATATTTGAACCTGAAATTAGTAAAGACCATGTCCACTATGGCTTCTTTGTGCATGCCTTTAGTATGGGCTTCTTTGTGCATGTCTTTTTTTGTTGAATTGGGCTCCTCTTTTACAAGCTCCATTTCAATGTTGATTGGTGATTTTTCACTATTTCAGATTCTTTTGTCACTTCCAAGGCATAGAAAGGACAAGAACCAATTGATATAACACATGCTACAATCAACTTCACGCTTGTCAATTTTCGTTTTATGATGTTTTATTATCTCCAATAATTATGCATGTTCATTACTCTAAGATTCATCTAGTATAGAAACTCTAACTTGTGAATTTGAAATAGTTATTTGGTTATTTGATAACAACCTTTATTTCCTCCTCAAAATGCATTGCAAGTCTAAAGCTTCGCATGAGAAGCATCATCCTACATGATTATGGTCTACCAAGATCCAATTATAATCTTTGTTTCAAACTGCTATTGGAGTGCCAACATTATACATAGGGCATGTACCAGGGCTCCAAGTTAAATCCCAAATTGATAAAACAATTCCCAAAACCAAATGTGAACCGTTGTCTCCACACTCCTCCTCACCTTAAATAGAGTGATACAAAGAAGTGTCAAGGTGGAGATAGGGAAGGACTAGTTCCTCACTAATCCTAATGCATACCTATATAAACTTGGTTGAGTCCTCAATCAGATTATTCCCACCTCCATTTCTCATGCTAACACTAAAACCATTCCTCGTGCTAGCACTAAAACTAATAGAGAATTGCTCCTCCATTGTGATAGAGTGTGAAAGGGTGCCAACATTCTAATGAGCATTAATCCCTATTTATTCCTCTTAAATGAACATTTCCATTTGTCATCTCTCACCCTTTTGTGCTCAATGTTCTAACACTCGATCATGTGGTTTCATTGGCTAGGATATATGCTACTTGATTTTGGTCTACAACACATGGAAGAAAACTACAAATTTGAACCTCAATGCCTCCATTTGTGTTTTACGTATAATCCATGGCAAAATATTATCTTTTGGGGAAGAAAAGAAATGCATATAACTAACTGATTATTATTGAGAAGTCTCCTATAACAAAGAAACTTCTTATTCTCCTTGAGCCTAGCATCCCTAGTACTTAAAAGAACTAGACCCTTAGCTTCTTCCTTAATTACCTCTCTTGAACTCCAATAAAAGCTTCTTTTAGTCCTTAAGAATTGCATACAATGCCCTCACACCTAGGACCCTTTATTTTTTTAATAGTTATTATTCTAATAATTAACTATTTTTTTTTAACTAAAACCAAAGTCTTTATATTTCTATATATAAATAATCAAGTATAGACAAGCTAATGGGGGTCTACCAAAAACAAAACCAAACCCACACTAGAAAAAAGTAAAAGTTCATATACTATCATCCAGAATTAGCACCCATCAAGGCGTCAGAATGGGAGTCTAGTGAGGGTCTTCCAAAATGGAAACTGGAACCATCACCACCATAGGAAATGCATTCAAACCCCATTATTGGATAAAACATTTTTAAAAAATTGATTGACCATATACATAATTATCTCAAAATGAGACCAGTTTGAACTTCTAAATAAATACAAACCATGACTAAACCAACTAGACCCAACCAAAAGAGAAATCAACAAAGAAAAAAGAGAGAAGAGCAGAACCCGAGGATTCAGGCTCCCAATTTTTCTGGAGTGTCGAAATACTCATCTGCCTTCTTGACCTCCCCAACAACCACCTGAGGTGATCCTTCGTCCTCAACTTGAATCGAGCACTCACATGACCATGATGGGATTGGATTCATGAACATGCTTGGGGAGTTTCCCTGGTTCTTAATCTCGTTTCTAACCCAGAATTTAATGCCAAAATGAGAATGACAAAAGAGGTCAAATTTTCCTAACAACAACTTGATTTCCTGCAGGGTATTATCATTATCTGATTTGACATTCTCAACCACTAGAGCCACCATTTCCTTAACAATCCAATAGGTTTCATCCAACTTAAAATACTTTGTTTCCCCGATTCTTGTAAACTTCAGATCCTCGACCCAGGTGTAACATCCCCATTATAATCCCCAGTTTAATTCATTCTTATGTAGATATAATATGTGGCTACGACCAACCAAGGTAATATGTGAATTATATTTCAATGTTTTAATAATAAAAATGTGATGCCAACTGCTAAGGGGACATCGACAAGAGATGGGGGTTGAATTAATCCACAAGAGGGGTAAGTGTCTAGGATAATGGCCAAGAGGGGTCAAAGGGGGGATTACCCGTGAATATCAATTTAACCCATTTTCTTAAAATTGCCAATTGTATATGAACCTTCTGATTTATGATTGAGTGTTCCCAAAGCCAATCATTGAATACATGTAAGAGGGTGGGTGTGAGTGGTCACATCCTAGATTTATTGGTCACATGGGGGTTGAGTACAATCAACTTGGGAAAGAGTGTGATTCAATAAAGGAAATCCATAAGAGAGGAAATTTGTATGGGTTGGGACAACAATCAGTCAATTTTTATGCATGAAAAGAAGGGGGAGAGAAAGAAAGAGAATGGAGAAAAGTTGGTGCACCCATGAAGGACAATTTTTTGAGTGTAACTGGAGTGCAATTGGAGAAAATTGGATATGGAGAACTAAAGAACGAGGTTGTCAATCCTGAAGAGTGAACTCATGTGTTAGTTGCACTAAACAACAAGTGTTCTTTTTGGTTTTCTTATAGTTTTCCTAGCAACAAGTTCCCTTGAATTCCCAACTTAGATATTCCTAGTTACTTGTGTTAAAGAAATCCTGATAAATGAATGCCACATTCCCTGGGATATCCCTGATAAATGGATGGTACATCCAATGGGTTACCCTGATAAATGGATGGTACATCCCTTAGGTGATCCCTAATAAATAAATGGTGCATTCTTTGGGTTGGGAAAGTCAAGAGGAAGAAAGTTGGTATAAAGATCAGGATAGTTGTAGGAGAATATCAGTTGGGTTGTGAGATTTATGAGATGCGAGTGGATGGTGAGAGACCACCCTCTTTTGTGGATTACTAGACTCAACTTGGGGGTGACTAGCTGTTGATATTTGGAAGAGTTGGTCTATGGTTAGGTGGAATGCCCGTCCCAAGTAGTTGGTTGCACGATTACTGTTTAAAGATAAATTGTTTTATCTTGTACCGAGTTATTTACATGTGTTGTTTTTTTGCGTGAACTCTGTGTAAATGATAATGACTTATATGTTGTTGTAATGAATGATTTAGCTGTATTTCATGTTGATTATTAACATGCTTTAGATGAATATATTTTATTGTTATAGACTGTAGCTAAATCTATTATAAATTGTAGTTGTAATCTACAGGAAATTGACTAACAATAAAGGAATTATTTTAGTTAGCAGAAGTTTCATTTTTATTTGTATTTCGTACGTAATGTTGCTTACATGGAGGCTAGGTACATTACAAATATGGTGTCAAAGATGATAATGATATAGTTTTGCATGGTGTGGTCCAACCTGGGTAGCTAGGTACATTACAAAGTGGTATCAGAGCCCAATTTTCAACGCTAAGCTTGGATGGGCCGAGTTAGCAGAGCACTGAAGTGGAAACTCACAGAGAATTAATTTCTGGAGAATGTCTGCAACTTCTTTTATTAAATTACTATATTAAAATTGAGATAATTTCCAAGGTAATGTGAAGAATTGAGCCTCTTTGGAAATTTCAAACATAAGCAAATCGAAAAAAATTGGGTATTTTCTGTATAATGACGTCGGCATGACATGGAGGCCACGTCTTGGCTGACGTGGTAGTAGACAGACATCTACTTCCATGGTGGTAGGTACATGTTGGACAGGATGATAGTTGGCGGGTGATGTGGATCCATGTGGAAGGATAAGTGTTATTCCAACGAAAATGCGATAATATCTTAGAAAAATGGGTAAGTGTTGGGACTTCTTAGACGAACTTATGAAAGGGAGTTACAAGTTGATGAGTCCGTGAGTCCTCAAATCCATGTAGATGGAAAAATGGCTATGTGTTGGGACTTATTGGATGGAATTATGAGAGGGAATTAAAATTTTATGATTCTGTGAGTCCATGAGTAGGCATAGATGGAAAAAATGACTAAGTGTTTGGACTTCTCGGATGAACTTATCAAAGGAAGGTTTCAAGTTTATGAGTTCGCAGGTATGTGAGTCCAGGAAGGAAAAAGAGGCTAAGTGTTGGTAGCAGGTTCATGGAAGGTATGAAGAAGAGATATGACTTAGATCCATGATGAATCCATTAAGATAGATCAACGACAAAGATCTAATCAAGAAATGACCGGACGATTGTTGAGCATTTCTACTATGTTGCACGTGCCAATAAATATTCCTTCACTGTTTTTCGACCATAATTTTCATCTGGGAGGCTGGATTAGGGAAAATGAATAGTCGTTGGAAATATCTTGAGAAGTATAAGAGATATAGCGACCCAAAATTTTGATTTGGGCATTATATTTTATTCAAAAGTGATAAAAGTGAAAGAGTGGAAATTGTAACTTGTAATTGTTGTAACTATTCGCTCAAAACTCAGATTGAGACATGAGGATAATCATTGGAATTTTGTTTCGAAAATGAATGCAATTAAGGAATCCTACTTGAGAGTGGTGCATTAATATTCTTCATAATTTAAAATGAAGAATGACCTATAATCTAATTGATAAATATTTTTCAATATGATTAATTCTAACAACAATTATTGCATGCACATTCTTGGATAATTAGAGATACAGAAACATCATGTTGTCCTAGACTATTAAAACATGACAATCACATTTTTTTATGAGGAAGGGTAGAAATGAAAGATTCAAGGAATTTCAATAGCTTTAGCTATTAGATATATTTCAGCTATGTAATTGAAGAATATCTTCCTGAAACGATTTCAGATGTTTTCATCCCATATGGAGGAGGCATCCCAAGACAAAGTGACAAGCATTGAAGAACATCTAGTTTCAAGGGATTTTGAATATGCTTTCAGAGAAATTTTGGGACTACCACCAAAAAGAGACATTGATTTCCCTATTGATTTGGTGCCAGGAGTTTCCCTAGTGTCTAAGACACCTTATAGAATGGGTACACCAGAACTAAAAGAGTTGCAGATGCAACTTGAATAAATTTTGAACAAGGGGTACATACGCCCAAGTGTGTCACCTTGGGGAGCCCCGGTTATTTTTGTGAAAAAGAAGGATGGAACCTTAAGGTTTTGTGTTGATTTTAGACAACTTAATAAGGTTACCATAAAGTGTAAGTATCCTTTTCCAAGAATTGATTATTTGTTTGACCAACTGAAAGGGGAAAGAATATTTTCAAAGATTGACTTGAGATTAGGATATCATCAAGTAAAGATAAAGGAAGAAGACATCATCAAGATAGAATTCATAACAATATGTGGGTATTATGAATTCACGGTAGTGCCATATGGGCTATCAAATGCCCCAACAAGTTTTATGTGCCTGATGAATGGAGTGTTCGAGGAGTAGTTGGAAAAGTTTATGATTGTGTTCTCAGATGATATCCTAGTCCAAAAAAACCCTACAAACCATCGATCGTTCTGGTGGTCAGAAGGAAACAATGTGCACATAGTGCACAATGAAGTCTCACTTGAGATGTCTTATGGGTGACTGCAATACCGAGATGTCTACAATCATGGAAGGGATCTTTCTCATGGGGATGTTATATATTATTTCTACCTTATATGTATCAGATATATCATTCTATAACCATATTCATTCATTAAAGTTCATTTTGTAGTAAGTATCATGAATTATTCTAGTGCACATTGCATTTTACTTCTACCAGGTTCATTCATTTAACATAAACAAAGTAACTGCAATAAATAAAACAACATTCCACATAGAGACACACAGTTTTACCATGGTTCAGGCCCCTTAGAATACATCCACAAAGATCTGGCATTATTCTCTCTTTTATTCATGTTCATCAAGTCATTGCACTATGCACATTACATCAGAAGTGCATATGAAATGCACATGTATATGTGAGGATGAAAAGATCACACCAATCTCCACAGCTTGCGACCTTACCCTTGATTACAATCCATAACTCTGTCTCCAAAACAGACTCAATATTAGCTCCACATCTCTCAACCAAAAACTAACGAATAGTAACTGCGACTCATAACTTGTCAAAAATTCGACCAACAAAAACTCTATATCTCCTTAGATGTTACAATACATATTTATACTAAAAAAATGGGTTAAAACCCGTTACAAAAATGACCAAAATCCTAGCCCTAATTAGATTAGGTTTGTCCACTTTCTAGCTTCCCGCACATGGTTGGTCCACGATCCAACTGTTTCCTTGTCGTTCTCCCACTTTTTTGACATTTCTTTTCCCTGATGTCCAACGTGCGCTCATTTTTTGGTCCCTTTTCTAACTATCTTCAATAATTACTGTGTGTTTCCCAAAATGGCCCGTGCCAATAGACCCCCAATACTCACATGTGGATCATCCTGAGCCACTCAAGTAGTTCTTGCCTCTTGCACTGTCTTTTCCAATGCCTAAAACTTGCCTAAAATTTCTTTTATTCGATTTTTTCCTTGTGCTCTCTTCTCTGCTACAGACTCCACAATCTACGCAGTAATATGATCTTTCAACAATTCTTCAGTTTCCAATCCAACTTGATCAATTTGACGCTTGGTTGCATCGATCTATGTCAAAATTTGTTCTGCACCTTCCTGCAATGGCTCCAACTACACCTGCCTTGACTGCTTTTGTGCTTGTAACGTCTTCAATTATGCTTGAAAATTCTTCAATTCTTCCGCACTCTTCAAATTGTCTGATATGTTCACTGCTTTCTGTTGGAATACTGAGAGGGGGGGTGAATCAGTAATAGCATAATTATAATCATTTTTCTTCAAATGTTATATCAATGTAGAATTATTATCCAATAATGAGCAGTAAGAAATAAACAATCACACACATACACAGTACACCAGTTTTTATTTGGAAACCCAAATCGGGAGAAAACCACGAAATGCTTTTTCTTATATGTCTTGAAGAATTACATTCATTGGAAGCACCAACTTCCTTTGTTTTCCAACTGCAACTGGAAGGAGGCTCCAACCCCGTAGTTTCTCAGGCTACAACCTAAGGGTAGCTCCAACTCCCCAATTCTCTGGCTACAGCCAGAAGGAGGCTACAACCCCCAATGTTCTCCAGCTACAACCGGAAGGTGGCTACAACCACCTGTCCTTGCCCCGTCCTACCCCCATGAAGCAGAAGTAGAATGTTGGAACCACTGTCACACTATCACTTTGAAATATACCGATGTAAACCTCTACGAATAAATCTGAACCATGCATCAACCATGCATCAACCTATACCTCAACCTGTAATCAACCTGTACCATAAACAAGTGCATCAACCATGCACCAACCTGTAATCAATCTATACCATAAACAAGTGCATCCAACCATGTACGAAGTATGTTCCAATCATGTGTCAACTACTCATAAACTATGACTCATCAATATGTACCAACATCATCAACTATACACCTCATGTATGTATGCCAATTCATCAACTACTTGTCTCAACCATGTACTCAACATGTACCACAACCAAAAGACCTCATCAATTTCATCATCCAAATCTGATTTTTAACTCTATAATAGACCTGGTGTATATGATCACATTCCTGCAAACTTTCCTTAACTTTAAAAACAAGAGACTAACATTTTCATCAAACTTTTCTTTAGTCTCACATGCCTAGTTTTGGATTAGTCAACAACCCTAAATTGAAGTCATCATAAATTTGAAACTGTAAAGTATAAAGATCTTAAACTGATACACAATGTTCTTCAGTGTATTTTATGCAATTCCTCCCAGTGTCACTACTTGGAACCTCTCAGAAAATGATTTATAGCAAAAATGGCATACCTTACTGAATTCTGGCTTATTCTAGAGAGTGACCTTGTAAAGGGTTCCCTGCACACAATATTTGATTAAATGATCTGAAACTATTACACAACATACTACATACTATACCCTAGACAACACATTTGATCTCACTAAATTTGGATCTGTTATGAAGAAGTTATGATGTTTTTACCCAAAACACCTGATTTTGACTAGTTTCAGGACTGGCCACAAACACTATTTTCCACGGAGTGTAACTCTAAAAAGGAAAAGACCCACAAGATGAATTATTTTTTACATATACATGGATATGTTTTCTCATTTTCATAGCAATTTCACGATCTGAATCATTATAGAAAAAAATTTATAGCGAAAATGGTGAGATGACCTGAAAATAACATACCTTAGAAGCACCATCAAAAGAATTTATCCTTCCTTGCATTTTGGCCTTCTTTTCTTCACCTTCACTCATAATTCTGGTTTAGATATCCTTGGTTACCTCACACACATATAGATATTCAATATTCTCAAGTGTAATTCAAATGAGAGAGCCTTGCCTCTTATTTATACTCTCCAAGTAGCTTCCTTAAAAACATCTTCTAGGTCACTTGGCCCACTTTCCCTATTTTAGGGTTGTGTCCACTTCTAATTTCTCCATTAAATTTATTATTGAAATAATTTATTTTGTAGTCACTTTGAATTATAATACACTCATCACTTCACTTTATTATTTACCTTTTAAAATCTCTTAAACCACTTTGATTACTTTGACCTTTTGGGGCTTCTAGA
>JASDQU011101386.1:7298-29154 GCA_032191745.1 Picea mariana | reverse complement strand
TTAAAAGGCTAGAAAATGGAAGCTATATTATCTTGCTATTATATGTAGTTGGCATGCTTGTTGCAAGGTCTAAAATGAAGGATATAAATGTGCTCAAGAAGAAATTAGCTAATTCATTTGTGATGAAGGATTTGGTTTCTGCAAAGAAAATCCTTAGTATGAGAATAACAAGAGACATGGAAAATAGAAAATTGACATTGTCTCACGGTGAGTACATAGAGAAGGTATTGGAGAGGTTTAGAATGCATAATGCAAAATCAGTTAGTACACCTTTGGCCAGCCATTTCAAATTAACTGAGGAAATGTGTCCCAAGACACATGAGGAGATAGAATACATGTCTATGGTCCCTTATTCAAAACTAAAAAAGGTTGTTGCACTTTCAACAACAGAAACATAGTATGTTGCTGCTACAGAGGCTAGTACAGAGATGATTTGGTTACAAAGGTTTATGGAGGAATTGGGAAAGAAGTAGGAGAATAGAAGGTTGCATTGTGACATTAAGAGTGCCATTCATATTGAAAATAACTCAACCTTCCATTCAAATACTAAACATATACAACTCATGTACCATTTCATACGATCCGTCTTGGAAGATGGACATTTGAAGTTGGAAAATATATATACTAGAGAGAATCCTGTAGACATGTTAACAAAGGGAGTAACTAGGGAGAAATTGAGTTCCTTCTTAGTTTCAGTTGGCCTTCAAGCATGAAGGTGAAGATGAGAAATTTTCCAAGTCCAAGGTGGACTATAGTCCAACACGTACAACAACAATGGAGATATTGTGATCAGTCTCCAAGTGGGAGATTGTTGGTTGTGGAGCTTGATTATCTTCATGATTAAAAGGTTTGTTTCAACCATTCTTGGACCCCATTCCATAACAGGGGGTCCAGGGGGGGTGGGGGGGGCGACGACCGTTTTTGTATCCCCTCCCTGGAGGGGGATTCGAGGGCAATGCCCCCGAAGTGAAATTTTAGGAAAAATTGCCTTGTAAAATATTGTAATTTTACAGTCAATATGGACCGTTCATTATAAGGTCAAAAATCTGATGGTAGAATTTATTTTAGGGATTTTTTCCCTAGAAGGAAACCCTCTTTTATGAGGGAATTGTATTGTGGCTATGTATTATAAAAAATATTGTATTTTGAGAGAGGAGATTGTGAGAGAAATAAGAGGACGTTAAAACAAGTGTGTTGTAGGTTGTATCCCTTCATTTTGCTAGATAATAATAGGGAAGGACCTGACAATTTCTTTGGTGGATGTAGCCCACACTGGGTGAATCACGTATATATGTGTCTCTATTGTATTTTGTATCTTTTTTGTTTTATTTCTGCATTTTTATTTTATTTTATTGCTCCATGATGTCATTTTTCTAACATGTTTCCCACCTAGGTGGATACAAAGGAGCTCAAAGCCATTGGAATATTGTACATGAGGCTGGTGGTCTGAATCAGGATCGTAGTAGTTGCCAATGCTACCTGGGGATTAGGTAGATACTCTACTAACAAAGTCTCTATATATTTAGATGATGAAAGAAATGGTGATGCGGTTGTTAGCTAGCAACTCGATCCACTTGGTCAACTCCTGGAAATGACCTAGCAAACAAGAAGGGGCCGCCAACAGACTTTGCAATGAGCATTGCACCGCGTCCGCAATTGTTGCACCACATTAGGGATGGAGGCCAAAGAATTAGGGCACCAGTTTACCTTAGTATTTTTGAATTTCGCAGTAATTCCCATGCTCATGGTGATCAAACCCAATGATTCCAAGAACAATCAAAATCATAGAAGGGTTGTCTGCATACGATTCATCGTCGGCACACATCTCAAACTAAATAATTGTCGCGATAAATAATTGAGCCATAAGTTTATTTTCCATGGAGCCAAGCAGGTGAGAGTTATGTAATCTAATCCTTTGATGTTTCTGGAGTTTTACTTGCAACTTCAACACTATTTTTATTTCACATCGTTATTGTCTGTATTTGTTTTAACTAGAATTGGGATTTTTTGGGGTTTTGTCAAAAAATGAACAACAGGTAGGCCGCAATTATCGAGCTTTTAAAATTAAGATCCACTACTGTTATGAATTCTGTCAATGCATGCTTTTATAGTTGACTGTATTATTCATTTTCGTGTCTATTTGTGGGTTTTATTTTGTTAATACGCTTATAAATTCCATTTTGTATGTTTTTCATGGTTTCAACCGAATTGGAATTAAGGAGTACAATATAAATTCTCCACATAAACTAATGCATGTTTATTTATTTTTAATAATCCATCTCATGCATTTGATCATGGAATTGAATAATGTGTTGATTTTTTTATTTTTTATGTAGAAGCATTTATAGTGGCAATTTCACATTTTAATTATTATTATTATTATTTTTTTACATTTGTTTAGTTTCGGTTTTATTTTGTGTTTAATTTTTTTTTTGTAATGTAGTGAGATGTTTATTTTTCTCTTTCATAGTCTTATGTATGATTTCTAAACGAGACCAATTTTAATTTTTCTATTTTGGCATCAATATAAGTGAGGCATCATCTTTGAGTCTTCTTATTATTTTGGCATTAATAGGATGGATGCATCATCTCTCAATCGTCACTTGTTTGTAATGAGATAAATTTTTGTTACAGAGATCTTGTGGACTTTTTGTTTTTTAATGTTATAAATTATGGGGGAGAGGATTCTTGGCATTTATTTCACCAGACTGGAGCCTATCCTTGATCTTACTTCATTTGGTGGCCCTATTTGATGAAGTTCTTCCTATATAAAATTTTGGTGAAGTGGGTGCTCGACATCTATTTTCACTGTGATGCAAGCTCTTTATTTGATGGTCCTATTTGATAAAGTTATTCCTATATAACATTTGTACAGGCTCTGTTAATGATTCTATGTTGGTTTTTACAATCTGGTGTTGTTTTATATGTAGTTTTTAACTTTGTTTTATATGTACTTTCATCTTGTCAATCTATATTTCTTTGATAAATACTTGTACAACATATCTGCAATGAATATGTTTCTTAGTATATCTTTTGTGTTGTTTGTACATGCTCTGTTAATGATTCTATGCTAGTTTTTACAATTTGGTGAATGTTTGTCTGTAAGCAAGCTAAATAACCTGGTTATAATAATTATGACGATGATTTGAGTCTATTCCCCCAAGTTCAAAAAATAAGGAATAGTGCACGAGATCAGTGGTTCACCATCCAAAATTACGGTAGAGAATTAGCTCATTATAATGTTATAAGATGTTATTTCGTTACATAGCATAATATACCCTAGATTTAAGTTTCCTTAAGATCCCGTGGGGGATTTTGAGCTCACATTATGAGTGTGTTGTAGGCACAAGTGTGCAATGTGCTTCAAGCAATGATAAAAAATGGAGCATCTTGTGGAGTACATGAAATTGAATCATCATTCTGGACACGAGTTGATATGAAACTTTTTCCATAAACATTGCAAGTTTTATCAATTCATTAAGGGAACATCTTGATGGTATGCCTCTTTGCCAATTAAATTAATATTGCACCTTGTTAGGGTTAGGATTTGCGTTTTATCGATACGCCTCATCATCATATAACATTTTTTATGAATCATTAAGAGAGAATATTAACGATATGTTTATCTTCCAATTAAATTAACATTCTGCCCCATTTTCTAGGGTTAGGATTAATGGGTATGCTTCAATCATGAGATAGCATTGCGGGTGTTGTTCCTGAGTTTATACTTTAAGTCTCTAAAGTATACCGTCAAGGCATCCGAAAAAGGTAGAGATAGTTAATGGGTAAAAAGATCAGTTTAATGAAAAGCGAGATCAAACTTGGTTCCTTAACTGTCTCTGTCTAGCTTCCCATTGCTCTTGGATGCTGATATCCCTTTCAATCACGGCCCATGAATGTTCAATTTCTACCCGTGTACTTGTTGTTTGTAAGATGGTATTGAATAGGTTTAACGAAATGCTTGTCGGATCTGATAGGCTAGGTTCTATATTAGGCTATCTGGTAACTGGAACAGTCATGAAAGCTAAGGGTTTCCTTTTTTGTAAGTCAAAATTATTTTCAAGGGTCGCAAATTTCTGATTTGAATCAACAAAAATAAAACTTCCAAACTATGAATCAATAGTATAACAGAAATAAAGGTCATTTCTAGTATCTGAGTCAAATTTAAAGGAGACAGTGCATGGAATGAAGAAAAAAAAAGAAACATATAGTTGTATAACAAATGTGAGGCATCAATTAAAGAGGAATCTCACTTTATGCTAATAGAGGAAAGAGAGATGATAACTTTGATGAAGTATACAATTTCAGAATTCTAAAACGTTCATAGGTCTTATATTCGCTGATAGTTGATACAGAGGAAAAAATGCAAACGGTTAGATAATCTGACTATTCAATCACCACAATAGAGGTTGCATCATGAAAGCATCCATCAAAGGTATGAAATAAAAGATGGAATGACAGAGAAACACATAACTCAGGATTGAAAAGATATGGAATCTTCAATATGTATTGTATTAATTCTAGCAAAATGAAATTTCCTCTTTTACAATCCCCTCCAGAAAAAATCTTGGTCTTAGTCTTAAAAAGTTATATTTATACAAAACTACCAATCCTAAGACGGTTGGTCATTTCCTAATTTCTAGTGACTAACTGTTTGTTAAAAATAGATTAGAAACCGTTTGCATGATCTTCTCCATTTTTTTTCTTTCTTGGAAGTAAAGATCCTCCAAATGATACTTTTACTTTGTTGATAACTCTCCTTCTTTTGATCCAATATATTCAATGCATCTCTTCAGGATCTGTGTAAAATTTCTGGAGGGTTCTGGAAGGTCCTTTGGTTTGAATAGATAAACCTTTCTCTGTATCTTAGAGAGACGGTCTTCATCTCCTTTATCTGCAAACTTTATTGAATGTAGTTTTAAGTTGGGCTCAACTAACAACCTGTCTATTAGGGTGACATCCATTTCTCTTAGCTATGAAATTTCTATTTGAATTTCACTCAAATTTTCTCTAAAATTTAATTGATGTCTTACAATATTAATCTATCCCAAAAGTCCTGTACAATTGCCTTTTACAATGTTTAATGACCTGTTGTCTAAGAGATCAAAAACTTCTTCCTAGTCATCTCTGATTTCTTTGACTATTATTTTGTTTTCAGTTATGTTGGTTTCACATAGCTTAAGCATGATGTCACCTCTTATTTGCTCTGTGGATGATATTTTCATAGTTTTGGATGTCTCTTCACTTGTTGAATATATGATTTCCTTTTGGAGAGTAACCCTTGCTGCTTTGGCTTCTTTTTCCTTCAGGATAATATTGTCAAAGGCATTATTTGCTTCTTGAAAGTAACTCTGAATAATCTCTATCTTGGAAATCAATTTTTGTTGTTCGACTTCTATTTTTGAATGCACTTCCAGTGACTGGGCCCAGAAAGCTTTCATATCTATGACCTGACCTTCAATTCCCTTTAATTTTGTTTGTAATTGATTTATGATTTATTCTTGCATTTGACTTGTCTGCACTCTCTCTTCCATCTCTTTGAGACTTGTTTTCAGGGATTGAATTTCTTGCTTATCCCCGTCTCTGGCATGGTCCAAAACTTTATTTATACCTTCTTCAATATTTTTTTCATTCTCCTTTAATTGGCCTTGTAGTTTAGTTATCATGAGGTTTCTTTGTCTCAGACGTGCTTTCATATTTTCAACAGTGAACTGGTTAGTTGTGGCTAACGCTCCCATAGAATCAACTACTTCGGTAGCGAAATGTTCTTCCTCTAAATTATGCCCGTCTATTATGATTTTGTGCCTCTTTACCATTGCATTTTCCCTTTGATGCATTTCCTGCTTCAGCATTTCCTTTCTCTTCTTACTGAAAAAATAATCAGATGTAGCAATCTTTTCTCTGGAGATGGGCTCAAGGTCACTAACATATAGGGTTCCCAACTGGGGGAAACTGAAAGTGGATTGTAATGGAGTCAAAGAGGTGATGAGAGAACCTAGTTTTGTAGATCTTACCTCCTCTGTTACTCTGAGGGTATTTCCATGAATTGAAGATGATGAAGGGAAACCTGGTTTATTAGACACTGGGGGTGTCTGAGACCCTTTTTCCATTCCTGAGTTCTCTACCTTTTGTCCTTTTGTTTTCCGTGGGGACACTTCGGTCTCTTCCAGAATTCTCTTTGTAATTTATTTATCTTGCCCTCCTGATCCAAAACCCGGGGGTACGTTTCCCTGTTCTGGAGGCTGAGTTGATGCTTCTCCTAGTAATACCCCAGGTAAACCACTTCTCTGATGTTTCTGGAAGTTCAGGAAATTGTTTTGCAAGTCAGGTGACAAAGTTTGAAACCTGGCCAACACTTCATCATAACTTATAAATCCTCTGAACATGTCATCACAAGGGGATTGTTCATGTTCGTATGCTTTCAGATTGCAGTTGACTTGGTGATTACCCACAATTTTATAGGGATCGTATTTCCTGTGATCAAGATTTAGCAACTTTATCTCTACTAATGTAGCTGCCTCAACCTTGGAATGCCCTAGATTGAGTAGCGAATATTTCCCAATCTGCACAGGGAAAATAGGCCAGAATCTCTTTTGGGCCATTTTTAGTTCATTCCCGATGCCACCTATTACTATCTGATGAGCCACCTCCCTGCATACCAGTCTATCAGGGAGGGATTTTGGTAGTGCGTGGGGAGGGATTAAACATCCGAAAACCCTAATGTAAGAAAAAATTTCTTCTATAAACCAATCAACGATGGCCTTGAGACTTTCCATGACTGACTCAAAAATACGGGGAGGCTCGTAGCCATACAACATATGGTGCACCAGAATCACCACCAAGTGGCAGATTTTGTAGAAGGAATCCTTAGCATTTTCTTCCCACAACTTAGAATAATATTCATGAATGGGTTTATTGGAGGTTGGATTCCAACTCCAATTCATTAGAGGGAAAGGGGTCATGAAACATATGGCGTCCATGATGTAGGCAACCATATAGAAGGACACTAGTTGGCCCTTGGATTTTGTGTTTTGGTACTCTGTTACCTCCTTAGATAAATTGTCTGATAGGATTTTGTGCTAGTTGAAACTAAAACCTTCAACTGCTTCATGAAGAAGAGGCTCCCATGCTGCAGGGAAATGAGTGGGGCTTTTCTTTCCGAAGAGTCTGCAAAGCATCATGGCTACATAGACCATGTATTCATTTAGTGAGGTTGTGGCATATTTCCCGTGAGTATCGGCCCTAAACTTCGTTGGCACTCCCCACCAGTCTCTAATTATATCAGGGTATGTCTGATCTGCCTCTGCGCATTCATTTCTTTGGAATTTGGCTATGAATTTAGCATTATAAATATACTTAGGATTAGGGGATAGCATGTACATTACTTGTATATGTTTCGGCCTAAAGGAACTGATGACGACCCCACGATTGTCCAGAATGCTCCTTGTCTTCACGTCTGCTCTCTCCAAGGCCCAATATATCATCTCATTATATGGCATGAGCCGTGGACATGCTTCTATTTTGTGAAGTTCAAACTCCGCTATGTCCCAAAGTTTGTTCTCAGAATCATGCGGGAATTTCTTAATTTCATAATCTAGATTCTCGAAGATTTTTCTCCAAGATTTGATAGAATCAATTGCGTGGGGTGTGGTATCAGCTACGACATCTCCTTCTATACCTGTGCTTTTAGCAGTTCCCTCAACTTTCTTAAGTACCCTCTTAGGTTCCATAGTGTTCGCACTAGATTGAAAACCTTTTTGTAGACGAGAAAATCTATAAGCCTTGATGAACACAACTCGCTCATGATTGTAAAAAATGAGAATAAAATTCAAAATTCAGAGCCTTTATTTCCTTTAATTTCCTTTAAATGAACGTACTAAGATAGGGGGTCAGACTTTAATGTCTTAATGAAAAATGATATGTTAATTGATACACAATTAAGTTCAAAAAATCTGTATTCGTCCATTACAGATATTCTCATATATCAACAATTTCAAAATGGAGTTTCGAAACAATTGTTTTATGAAACACCGAATTGCGAAACGCGAAAAGGAGTTTAATGATTGTTAATCATGTTTTAGAACGACTTAATTAAAGTTTTAGAGTTTGTTTTACATTTCATGATTTCGGATTTCGGAGTTTTGGGGATCACGCACCTAAGAGATATGTCATATGCAACCCCGAATTGTGAAATCGCAATAAGCTTAACTTTGGTGTTTAATCGTTGTATTAACTTTAATTAATCGAGATTTAGAAATTAATTTCTGTTTTTCGAAAATCGAGAATCGGGATTTCAAGGATCTATATTTCGAAAACGCTTTGTTAACAGGAAACCTGAACTGCGATAGATTTATGATTCATTAATTATGATTAGGGGTTCACTTAATCACGCTTAGAGGGAACTTTATGAAGAACACGTTAGGAATCGTAACATTTGCTCTTCCCTTTTATTATTTCTTTGCAATGAAACCTATTTCGAGATTTCGACACCGATCTTTTGGAGTTGTTGGCTTCGGAATCGGCAACTCTATGAAACACTGAATCCCGAATTAAAAGAAAACTTTAGTTTTTATTTTTTATTTATTTTTAGTTAAGGGCGGTTCCATACTAGAAAAATACAAAGTTTTAGGTTAGAGATAAAATGTTTAAACCTTGTTTCAACAGTGGGTTTTCTAATTATAGGAATATCTTAAGAATATGCTTCTCTCCCAATTTAACTAACCTTGCACCCCTTTTGTTAGGGTTAGGTTTAGGGGTATGTTTCATCATCAAATAATTTATTCAGTTTTATAGAATTATTTTGAAACAATGCTAGTTTTGTTTCATGTTCTCTACGATGGAGTTTGTTTTTATCCACCCAACCTAAGTTATCAAGGTTTGCAGGGGGAAACTCTAAAGATGCATGCTTATTTTATGAGTATAAGCAATTTACTAGTCTTTCTGGTCGAAGAGAAAAACAATTTACCATGGCTAGAGAAAAGCCAAAAACTAAAATAAAATAGAAGAAACAATTTTGGATATTTTGTTCAAACTTCGACTTACAATTTATACGCTATATTTAGGGCAACATTTAACCTCAAAATTTAAAATATGTGTATTTTGTTAGCAACCTCTTCTAGTTTTTTCTTTCTGAATTCTTCTTCGCATTGCCAAACCATTTTCACATGCTCCAATGCCTCTGACTAAATCAGATTTAAGTGCATTTTTGTGTGGAGATATATGAAAAGTACCTCACGTTTCCATTTCCTTCTTTTGTGTCCTTCAATTCTGTTCTTTTTTTGCTTCAAATCAATTGTTTTTTCACTAAATTCCCTCCAACCACGCCGATTGGGGGAGGGATTAAATGTTTTTAATTTAGGTTTAAGTTGTGGGTGTT
Organism: Picea mariana; assembly: GCA_032191745.1. Taxonomy (NCBI): domain Eukaryota; kingdom Viridiplantae; phylum Streptophyta; class Pinopsida; order Pinales; family Pinaceae; genus Picea; species Picea mariana. Next base: position 19,778 of record JASDQU011101386.1, on the reverse strand, counting down.
GCACTTGCAGTCCATCGCATGGTTTGGTTTAATTGGTGGTTTGAAGAAGAGCAAAGAGGCAGAGGAAGAGCCAGCTATGAATGTGTTGTCAAAGGTGGGGCCTTATGCTATTATGAATAAATGAACAAGTCCTTAAAAAACAGTCATAACAACAACGCCCTTTTCTGCATCAATATTCATAATGCAAATATCTGGTTGACAATAGAGTAAGTTCCTTTAGATCAACATTATCAAGCTTATTTTGTGCTAAAAAATTGATGAGCATTATCAAGCTTATTTTATGCTAAAACGTTGAACTGGAATGGTCAATTTTTCTTCTTTGACATAGTAATGTAATGCTAATATATTATAGCTATTAAAGACTAATAATTTAGTAGACCCAACTCCTAAGAAAACTAATGTAGGAGAGAACCTTCACTTGATCCCATTTGCATGACCAAATTGCTCTGAATTCTTGCATAGCGACATGTATATGCTGCCATGCAACCTTGTTATTCATTGATATTATAACATATCTATCCAATGTGATTGAAGATAAAATATGTTAATCGACACATGGATAATGCCTTATTCAATATCATATTGAGCATCATCTAGTGGGAGTCAAAGTGGGAGTGTCATATAGTGCACATATTAAGGAGGAAGGAATTTTATGCATTTGTGTTTAGTTATGGATTCTTTTAATAATGGATGGATATTTGATTTCTAGATTAAATCCATATTTTAACATATTTTGTTATAAATTATGTTTATGAATTGTATTTATTTTTATATAACTCACAAAAAAAAACTAGTTAACAAACTCCTTCTACATCTTTAGTTCCTTGGGAAAATGAGAATAATTGCATGAGAATAGCTAAGATTGGAGAGAAACGAGAAACATTGATGGTTGAGGAGGAAAATAATTAGAATTCATGGTGAGAGTATCACACATTGGTCAATGATGATGATGTTGGAGAATTTTAGTCAATTGATGGAGAATGTGAATTAGTTGTTGGCCATTCTAATTAGACTTCCTATTAGGATAGTTCTTTGCATAATGCATCCTTATGCAAGTTCAATATTTAATACTAGGAAAATTAAAGAGTAGTTAGCTAAAAATATTCTCGACAGTTTGTACCTTACTATTGTTTTGGCCTATTGTATTGTCCTGATTTCCTTGGCAAGTTTTTGTTAGGTGTCAAGGGTAAACCACTAGGTATTGTCTTGCAATTAGGTGGAGGAGGTTCATAACTACCCTACTTATAAAATCAATTACATGCATTCCCAAATTTGTTTCCCTATTCACTTCTACAATAGGCCAAATTTGCATCCTAATTGGTGTCCTTCAATGCTAAAATTGAGGAAATTGATGCACACGGGTCTTTTTTGCATCTCCCAAGGGAATCCTTTTATGCATCCTATTGCATCTCTTTTAGTGTCATTATGTTAAGTTTTACCTCTCATTGACATCCTTATTGCATCTCCTTAGTATCTCATCATCATCTTGAAGCATCCCTCTAACATCTCAATAACATATGAATTACATCTTAGTAATGTCTTATGTGTGCCTTGGTTAGGTAGGTTAGGTGAGTCAGTGAGCTATGTTAGGGAGGTAATATAGGTCAATGGGGTAGGTTAGGTGGGAAGACCACGTAGGTTAGATAGGATTTGGTAGGTTAGGTAGGTTAAATTTTAACAACTTGTGGCAAAGTAGGTGAGTGGGCTAGGTAGGTTAGGTGGGATAGGTGGGTTAGGTTAGTAAGTTCAGTTTATTATTTAGGTTGCAGGTTATATTAGTTATTTATGTAGGTTATAAAGGTGGGTTATTGGGGTAGGTTAGGTAGTTTAGGTGGGTTAGTGGATTATGTAGGTTAGGTGGGTTAGTTTTTAGTATCCTCTAGCATATGATGTTAAATGGGTTAGTAGGTTGGGTGGGTTAATAGGTTAATTAGTATTTTAGTGGGTGATGAGGTAAAGAACTATAATAGTTTATTAGCTACTAAATTCTCCAACTTATACTTGAATTATCAACCAAGTTGTGTAATCTTGTGAAGTGTTGTGCATTGTTTATGAAACCATCAAGGCCTCAAATGTTGTTAAATTAATTCTAAGTACTTTAAAACTAAATGCTGCTAAATGCAACTACTATAACTATCCTATTCTAGCAAGGGTTTAATTATTATACAACATAATTCATCTAAGGCTTAGAGTGACCCCTTAGCTCTTCATGCTCAAGGCTACATAACTCCTTCACACTTAAGCCTTTAAAACACAATGCTTGAAAGTAAAGAATCACTAAGACAATAATGAAATGGTGTAGGAAATAAAACTAATTACTAAGGGGAACAAGTTAAATGCAACAAAAAATAAAATTAACTTCTACAATGTGCTCAACATATTAACACTCCTCCAACCAACCATATGGTCATGGCATGCTGGTGAAATAATCTTTAATAGAACAAAATAAATAGTATAACTATCAAAATGAAACACAACATGATTCCTTAGTTATCCACAGAACATTAAATACTGAAATAAGGAATTATAAAGCACACTGCTATGGAATACAGATGCAAATATAACATATATACAAAGAGGTGCATTCACCAACAAACCTTCTTCAAGTGAGCCATGACTGATGAATCCCTATAGTATCTTGTAACTCAACTTAGAAAGCAACATTTTATGTCATCCAAAAAAATTATTCCTAGTACAACTTCTAATCCTAACTCTGAAAGATCTAGAATCTACCCTAAATCAAGCTATAGATAAGTGTATTTATAATGGGTTTTTTTGAATCCCTCAAGATTGATAGGGAGTTCCAAGGCTTGGAACAACTAATCATACCCCAAGAATCATTAGCTTCCTTGCACCAATTATCTTTCATTTTGGTGGGTACTAAGGAAATAGATTCTTGGGCACACTATCCTTCTTTATTAGTAGAATCGATGTGTTGATTTAGAGGATTTGCAGGTACATATTCCTTCTTGATCGACTAAATCAATTGGTTGTTGTATATTGTAGTTCCATATTCATTCTTGATTGACTGAGAGAACTATTGAAATATCATATTCATAGGCCCATTGTTCTTCTTGGTCAGGCTAAGGTAATGGGGCATATTTGTTGCCCTAATATTTGTTGAATAAATTCCATATATCATATAATATTTTGATTGATTTTATGAGTGTATAATTGGTTGTGGAATTGAAAGTATTTTAAACCCTATTCACTCCCTTTGGTTCACAACTTGGAAACATGTGCATGCGTGTCAATGGAATATATTTTTTGCTGTTGAAATAAGTAAATAATTATTCTATAATAAATATACACTCCATAGAAATTAAAAATGTAATTCATAACTCATTAGTAGGCCTATTGTTATAGCCTCAATTTCCACCCTATAGGTCAGAGAGGAATCCAAGAGGATAGAAGAAAAAATTCATCTTTTGTCTAAGGTTTACCCCCCTTTTTGGAGATCCTCATGAGACACCTAGTAGACAACAAGTGAACACCCTCACTGGTCACTAGTGGCTCAACAAGCGAGGCACTGCAAAAATTTTAGAATCGGGGAGTTACAAGGTGATAGGTGAGGGATGAAATTTATCTTCATGGAAAAGGCCTAGGAACTTACATCATTCAAGTCTCTAGTGGTCTCTAGAGGATCTAGAATATCTCCCAAGCCTCCTCCAAAGAGATATATAACAAAGGCAAGCCTTTGGAAAAATATGTATTCTGGCTTCTATCCTCTTATGGATTCCTCTCTGGCCTATAGGGTGGAAATAATCATTTGAAAATAATTAATCAATAAACATTAATGGATACAAAATTGGTCAATTCAATGGTATTGAGCTTAATGGTGGCAATGTCCAAGGCTTTTAGGGGGTGAATAGCCATAAAATATGAGAAAAATAGGTCAATTTTGGGGCTCATCATAACCCCCCAACTAAAGGGTTACATGCTCCCATGCAACAAAAACATATAAGGAAAGGGTAGGACTACTAGTTGTATTTCTTTGGTTATTCACCTTGTCTGGAATGATACCTTCATTAGTTGCTATAGAAGTTGATTGTGGTTTCTCGATTGTGGCTACATTATATAAATATTCCTTTGTCTATATCTTTGCTTCTTTTTCCTTTGTCTATAACTTAGCTTCTACTTATATTTATTTTCCTTTTGTCTACAACCTAGCTTCAACCTCTATTTATTTTTCATCTCTTTCATTTGAATTAGAATTTGAACAAAGATGTCGATTATTGCTTCTCCCAATAGTATGGAGTACTATTTTCCCTTGTTGTCCTATATCCAATTCAACAACTCTTTGTACTATCAAGCATTCATCCTTAAAGTTATAAGAAACAAATTGGGTCATTCCCTTACTTGGGTGATAGCTTGAAATTTGACAATCTGTTGGTATATTGTCCTTTCAACGAGAATGTCAGGCTCTCCAAACCCTATATAATAGGAAATAGGTTGCAACAAAAGTGGAAACCTGAATCTCAACACTATCTAGTTGAATGTGATGTGATGGTGACCTTCAATGTATAATTCATCCCTAAAGAGATATATCCTAAGTCTTGGCAAGGAATGAGACTCTCTTCTCTGCAGCCTCTTAGGAAGTTTCATCCATCTTGTTTTGCCACTCTACAACAACACATTCTGGGTAGTTATTATTAGTCTACTATAGAGTGAGGTTACTTCTAGTTTCATCCTCTCCAACATTGGGAATTATATAGTATATGTTACTATATGTATATGATTCATCCAAACTTCAATTTGTTTAACACCTTCACTCATAATACTTATTCCAACCTCTATTTGATTATATTTGTACTTTTTCATTATCGCAAGTATGATATACTCATTCGGGAGCTAGGACATGAAGGCCCTCAATTTTATGTCTCCAACATGGGGATTTGGATACCATATTAGCACATGGGGTGGCATGTAATTGTGTAAGTATAGTTCACACATTAAATTTTGTTGTTCCCAAGTGCTATCAAAATAATCCTCACAAAATTTCCAAGAATGTTGAATTTCCACTATCTGTTGGGAAACACGTCTCTCAACCATAAGCTTATGCCACTGCTATTTAAGATACACAAAATAACCCATTTCTATGGGTCTACAAGATGCAAATTTATTAGCATACTAAAAATTTGGTCACACATGGTTGATAAACCTTATTACTTTGTCGACCTTTTCCTTGGTTTCTTCCAGTTGCTTAACCATTTCAATTTTTAAATTGACATCTCATTCATCAATGACTTTAAGCTATGAAAATATTCAATAGAAACGAGAGTAAACTTCTCACTCGATGGATTCATTATCTACTAATGTTGTTGATTAGATATGAGACCCTCTCCTAGTGCTTCAACAAATACTTTCCACTTTGCAACTTTAGCTTGGGTGATACACAAATGTTTAATCAATTCTTCAACCTCATTGGTTGGTGTAGGCCATGGAATACTAATGTTCAAACTCTTTGATCCCAAAATTCTCATATACATAGTTTATATTGATTCAACAATAAGAATTCTTATGTCTTCCTTATCCTCAATAGTGGTTACCTTGAACCCTTGCGGGGTAACATATTCCTCTTGTTGAAAAGAATCCTTAATGTCTATGTGTTTCATAGTCTAGATTTAAGAATCATCTCCAATACGTTTAGGAATTTTTATTTTCGTTCCCAATAGGTAGGGAAACCCTTCACTTACTTATTTTTATGTTCTATTTCTAGGTTCTGATTCTTTTGTAGCAACAAGTGTTATTTTTGCAGCAATATCGACAAAATCTAGAGCATAAAGTGAATTCTTTGTAGGAGCAGGCATAGGATTTGTATCCTCCTCAACATTTCTCTTTGGTTCATGAAATAAAGTTTCTACAAATTCTACAACAATCCTAATTTCCATCTCTCTTTCCCCTTAAGCCTACATAGCCCAAAGAAAGGAATCCCCTTCTCTGTAATGCAACCCCTTGGGCCATTCTATTTCTCTCCAAGGATCTAGTGCTACTAGCCAGAAAATATCAGTGTTAGAAACTCAAGGGAATATTAGTTGTGAACAATTCTCCTTGACTAACATCATTCTCATGCACACAAACTAACATCATCATTCTCATTCTCATTTCTCAATTTTGGTATAACATGTAAGACCTTACAACCAACTAACTTTGGCTCTCTACCTCCAACTATTTGTTTCCCATGCCAAAAACAAAAACAAGAATGAACAAGAATGATTGAGGAATGATTAAGGAACTCCAAACAACCAAAATTATGGTTTATATAACCTACAAAACCCAAAGAAATGAATCCCCTTCTTTATAATGCAATCTCTCAAGCTATTATATTTCTCTCTAGGGCTCTAGTGATATTGGCCACAAAATATCAATGTTGGAAACTTAAGGGAATATCGAATGCGAAGAATTCTCCTCGGCTACCATCATTCTCATGCACACATGAATAATTTTCAAGGATGGAATAATAGGTAAGCCTTTACAACCAACTAACTTCGACTCTCTACCTCCAACTCTTTGTTCCCATGCCAAAACCAATAACAAGAATGAACGAGAATGATTGAGGAAACCCCAAAAACCAAAATTATGGTTTATATATTTGCATGCAATAATTCACCATGTGGCTTTCCTAAGAAGCTCATGTAACTACTCTCCCAACTAATTTTGAGATGGGTTCAATAAAATATTATAATTTTGGTTTAGCCCCTTTAGCCCCCACTCTTGTGGAATCATAGCCCCTATGACTTTGTCCTTGTCCATTTGTAGTTGATGATGCATTTATTATTATTATTATTATTATTCAAAGTATTACATTGATAGGATATCTGACCTTTCATCATATACAAAAACAAATTTATAATCTAAGGATCAAAACTAGGGTATTACATTCCCATCCCCCTTATTTTTTCACTGTCCTCAATGCAGATCACCATGCAAGTGTACATATATACATAATTTTCATAAAAAAATAAAAAATAACTATGGGTATACCTCCCATATTGCATCTTCCAGCTCCCATGTCACTTTCTCAGGGCTATAGCATGTCCATTGGACCTTTACATGTCATATGGATTTGTTTCAGAGCACCATGACCTTCTCGTCCAATATATGTACTGGATATACCTAGAAGTCTCCTTCTAACTCCACATTTATCAAATTCCAATCAATGACATGGTTAGTATCATGCACATACTTTTTCAACAAAGATACATGAAATACATTATGCACATTCATGGAAACAAGCATTGCAAGCATGTATGCAACATATCCACTATTTGGGGCACATAATTTTAGAGGAAGGCACAATAGTGGATCCAAAGAAGATTGAATCAATTAGGGGATGGCCAACATCAAAGTATGTTTCAAAGGTTAGATATTTTATGGGGTTATCTAGATACTATAAGAGGTTTATAATGGGTTTCTCCAAGATTGTTCATCCAATCTACAAAAGAAGGGAACAAAATTTGAATGGACATCAAAATGTGAAGAAATTTTACAACTATTGAAAGAGTTACTTACTAGTGTACCTATTTGGAAGATGTCGATCCAAATGAAAATTGTGTAGTATGCACATATGCATGCAAAGAAGGACTTGGTAGAGTCCTTACTCAAAATGGCCTTACTCAAAATGGACATGCCATTAGTTATGAGTTCAAAAAGATTAAAGATAATGAAAGGAATTGTGCCACACATGACTTGGAGCTTGTTGCCATAGTACATACATTGAAAATGTGGAGTCAATATTGAATGGGAAAGAAATTTGAGTCAAGGATAGACCATAGTAGTCTGAAATATTTGTTTGAGAAACCAACTTTAAATGATAGGAAAACAAGATGGCTGGTATTTTTAAGTGAGTATGAATTTGACATCAAGCATATCATAGGAAAAGATAATAAAGTTATTGATGCACTCAATAGAAGGGTACATATCATGCATGCTACAACCATTAGCATGCATAAATTAGATTTAAAGAGCACAATTTATAGGCTACTATTATGGACCAACTTTACCTATAGGAAAAATAAGGCTTACAACAGGAACATGTACAACATAAATTTAAAGATTATAAGTTAGGAGAATATGGAATATTGATGCATAAAAATAGGTTTATGTTCCTAGTTTCATAAAATTAAGGGAGTTGGTGTTAAAATAAATGCATAATCTTCCATATGCCAAACATCCTGGTTACTAGAAAATAATTGCATAAATAAGAAGGCAACAATTTTTGCCATGAATGAAAAAGGATGTGGCTGATTACATAGCCAGGTGCATGGAATGTCAAAGAGTGAAGGTTGAACATGGACAACCAACATGTTTGCTACAATCATTACCAATCCTAAAGTGAAAATGGGAAGTGGTAACCATTGATTTTATTACTAAGTTGCCCCGAACAAAAATAAAACATGATTTAATAATGGCAGTGGTGGATAAGTTGACAAAGACTATCCATTTTATTCCAATGAAAATAAGTCATAAGACAACTAATATTGAAGAAATTTATATGAAGGAAATTGCTAGGTTGCATGGAGTACCTAAGGAAATTGTTTCAGATAGAGATCCAAAGTTTAATTCAAACTTTTGGAGAGGATTGTTTAAAGGATTTGGTACAAATATGAATTTTACCACAACATATCATCCACAGATAGATGGGAAGACAGAGAGAGTCAACCAAGTTATTGAAGACATGTTATGATCCAGGTGGATATTGGTGACCACCCACCTATTCAAACTGACTCCTCTTGATAGTTTTTAGTTCAACATGTTCTTTTGTAATTATTTGTAATTGTGGGTTCTACACTTCTAGGGTTGTCTGAAGCCCTACACAGCTTCTAGGTAGATATTGGTGGCCTCCCACCTAATCCAATAGGCTTATTTTGGATGTTTTCATGTCAACACATCTTTCTATACTTCCAGAGCCATTTTGGGGCCCTAAACAATGTTTTTTTGGCGTTTCACTATCAAACTGTAGATAGAGTCAGAGTTTGATGGCATAATGTGTATTTCTTGAAAATACCTTTCCAATGGGATATCACGCACCTAAAACAAAGGTCGTATGCAAAAGTTACGACCCTGGGAAGTTGAGGTACCAACTTACCCATTGAGGCCCATATAACTTTTGGCATTTCATCTCCCAGGGTTAGGTTTTTGGATGTATAGGGTTTTGGAATTCATGATTAATGTTAAAAAGGACTCTGGAGCCTCATTATAATCATTCTTCTCAGACAGATGCATGTAGAAGCCACATCTCTTCTCATAGATAGCTACCACCATTCGAGCAAGTTGTTTCAGTTCTGTAGTTTTACAGTTTAATCCTATTTTATTTATTCAATAGAAGTTATTGTTCATTGAATATATGTTGTTGTTCTTAGTATCTCTTTGTTATTGTATTCAGTCTATTATTCTTTTTGTTCCGCTCATAAATCCGGATTAGTGGTATCAGAGTAGTCTACTCTTCATTTGTTTTTCTTTGTGCATGTCCTAGAGAAGATCTGGGTACAAGAAGTTGGGACTTGAAATAGCCAAGGCTTTGCAAGATCGAACATGCCGAGCCCTACAACAACCCATGGGGGAGAAGAAAAAAGATGATGGAGTAGGAGATCCTTTTAAAATGTTGCTCAAGGAAGCCCTTGCACGACAAATGAATGAAATGATGGACAACTTTGCACAGATCCTTCAACGACTGCCCATAGGAGACATATATTCATCAAGTAGCCATGCAACCCCCTTAAAGGTACAAGTAAATTTTTATATTCCATTATTTAAAGGACTGATAAATGTGGATGTTGTAGATAAATGGTTGAATCTACTCGAAGGTTATTTTTGGGTCCATAATTTTTTCGATAGGGAAAATATTACTTTTGCACTCCTCAAGGTCGTCCCCCATGTTAAGAACTGGTGGGACAATTAACCTGAGAAAAGGGACATAGAGGAATATACAATATTTGGGGTCTCCCCCACATGGGATTCCTTTAGGGATTCCATTAAAGAACAATACTACCCTATTGGAAGCTACGAGGACTAGTACACAATATGAACCACGCTGCATCATGAAAGGGACCAAATACTTTGAATGACATTTGGTGCTCAAATACCACATATTTCTGCATAGATACATTCAATCAGAAATGGAGTTTCTGGACATCACATCATTAGGTCTGGCTTATAGATATGTTGTCAATATCGAGCAAAAAATTAAGCAGAAGAGGAGAGAGTTTGGATCTGCAAACTCCTCATAGCCAAATCAAGGAAAAGGTGCCCCCAACCCACAAATTAAGGGACAGAGCAAAGATGGCCACTCTCAAGACAACCATTCCAAGCCGCAACCCAAGAAGGGTAATGAGAATACGAAGAAGAACATGGGAAAATGGTGTGAATACCATAAAATCCCTTGGCACAACACCGAAGAATGTCGCTCCAAGCAATCATTGGTGGCCAAGTTGAAAGCTTCTGAGTCAGAGGCAGATTCTGACTCTGAATCAAATCTAGAAAGTGGAAAGTGGATCATCGATGTTGAAACTTGTGCCACTGTTTCTACCACCAAAATCCAAACAAGCGAACCAGAAGAACCAGAGGAAGGGGAACACCTTTTTCACTCACATATGTGGGTAAAGGGGACTCTTGCTACATTTCATTGTTGATAGTGGCAGTTAGAAGAACCTGAAGAAGAGGTCGTCAAGTGGCTGGAACTGTTGATGACACCACACCCACAACCCTACACCGTCGGTTGGCTTCGCCAAGGATGAGATCTTCGTGTTAGCCAACAATGTCATCTTCCCTACAGCATCAAGCCCTTCAAAGATGAGGTATTGTGTGATATTTCTCCCCTTGAAGTTTGTGACGTTCTTTTAGGCCAACCATATTTGTGGAAGCGACATACTGTGTATGAGTTTAGACCCCACAGTTGTAGCACCCCTCTAGAGGATGCTAAGTAATTAATCATTAATTAAATACATACACAATAACAATTTGGTTTTAGCATAATTTCATTGATTTTCATTTACACAATTATTCTACATTTGCTCAATGATAAATCTAGATAACATGATGAAATAGTAATATGTTAACTCTATGATTTAGAACTTAAAACTAAAGTATATACAAAATATCAATAACCAAATACCACCAAAAAATACCTTCTCCTTAGCTTGTCGAAGCTCATCGGTTGTAATGTAGTCCTAGGCGCTTCCAAGCATTCTTTTCCTGCTTTCCCAGAGTGAAACAACGAAATCATCCCTGCCAACTAGGAGACTAGCTGGCTTCTTAGCTCCAAGAAACCTTTCAGTTTCTTGGCCCTCCGTGCTCGTGACTCCAAGAACAGCAAAGCACAAATGCTCAAAGAAAACTATCACAAGAATTAAATCTTCCAAAAATTTCACAGCCTCTCATCATGCTCAAATCTCTCCATCCTCCCCTCCTCTCTACTTCTTCTCCCTATTTATCAAGTTTCCATACACACTTACCCAAGTCTCCTCAACCACCCTCATTATTATCCATCAACCTCCCTTATCTAGATATTTTGGAAAAATATTAAAATAAAATTGAATATAAATGACTTCCATTAAACAACAATAAATAAAATAAAAAGTCTTTATTATCATGCTAGCTAATAAATGTTATTTGATAATTTTCCCCAAAATGTACATAACACCCCACCATGCTCATTTAATTCATCACACCCACCAGATATCAAAGTCAAGAAGGTATTTAATGCTTATNTTACATATTCAATAAACATTCAATTAAATAATTAATAATTTATTTTAATAATTAATACATTAATTACTTATACTAGTGTACATGGGTAGGGTATGTGTGCGTAGCTAGCGGACACATATCTCATGCATGTACTAATGATAAACAATCATTGCCTCTAGTGCATAGTTCCTATATGATCACCAAGACATGTAGGACAACAGATCAAGTACTGCATCATTTAATAATTTTAATGAACTAAATTACACCAATTCATCAATAACTCATTGTCACACTTAAAATCTCAATATGAAATCAAAGAGGGTTTTAAACATGGTAGGAACCAAGTGAGTAAACAATAGTGGCATCTCTAATCCCCAATCAATGTTCTCAACTAACATCGAAGCATCCTTCCTTCCTAACCTATTTCCATCTTCCATCCTATTCTTTCCTCTGTTGAACTAAGATGGAGCGTCAACTATATTGACCTAACTCTAGATAGAACCCGTAAGCGCAAGTGTCATACATCTCGACCAAGCTTCCCCAACAGGCAACTATCAGTCATCATCACACGTCTAGGGGAGTGTGACTTCACACAACCCTCCCACGACTCTAGGTTTCAGAGGATAAACGGTGGGAAATACCTCCACCCCTCCTCATAGAACTAGGGTCAACATCCCACATCAAGCCATACTATGCAACTACTGTTCTTAGAGTCACGTCATCAAACATCCACTTTGGGTAAGTTGTGCATCCTATCAAAACCACACTTACCATAGATCATAGTAATATTTC
>JASDQU011101385.1:0-23640 GCA_032191745.1 Picea mariana | reverse complement strand
ACTCCCTTCTCAAAGACATCATCAACATGAAAGAAATCGATTTTCTCAAAGAAGACAACCATTTTCCAAGTACAAAGAATTTTTCTATGGATATTGTTTCTACTATTCTAACTTTGGTCACAAAGCTGTAAATTGTTCCTTAAGACTTAGACATGAGCAATTAAAATTTCCAAGAAATAAATATCTGCCACATCAAAGAATGATATGAAAAAGTAACAAACCATCACAGATTGCAAATTTACAAATTAAGTCTAAAGACATGCAACTGAGGAGGTCAAGGATTAATAAACAGTCAATGAGTAGACAATGCTGCAACAATAACTTTGACCTATTGAACAATGATATTGAATGCTATAACTGTCACAACTTTGGCCACAAAGCTGCAAATTGCCATATCAAGAATTACAAAGCAGATCCAAGGATAAAGTTCTTAGATAGAAAGACCAGCACATGGAAGAGGAAAGATAGTGAAAAATGTGGTCAAGCACTTTCAACTCAAAAACAAAAGGCCTCTGGAAATATAGAAAGTGGATGTTCCAAGCACATGACTGGAGACAAGGATAAGCTATTGTCCATAAGTAAAAGCAAAACAGGAAATGTGATCCTTGAAAATGATGAACCAGACAAAATCAAGGATAGAGGGATGATGAGTTTGAGTAATGACAAAGGAGATGCCCAGTACATTCTGCTTGTGGATGATTTGAAACATAATTTGCTCAGTACAAGTCAAAAATGTGACAGAGGCAATGAAGAGGTGTTCACATCCAAATAATGTAAGGTAAATGTAAACTTGAGACAAGTGGTGAATAAAGGCATAAGGACAATTAATGATGTTGAAATTGAATCCTCCCCTGCAAGTAAAGAAGAAGATTCAGATACAATAAAAACATGTTCAGTTAGCATTTTCCCCATGAATGAAGTAGGAGAAGAACCATGTCATAAGCTGGAAGCAGAAGTCTTGAAGGTTGAGAAGGGAAACACCCAAAGCAAGTTCTTAAACAACTCCATGACCCTAGATAAGATATTGGATAGTCAAAGATCACCAAATGAAAAATCTGGTATTGGATACAACAAGGAATAAATTAGTACTCCTAAGAAACCTGATACAGGTCCTCTGTCTGTGAAAAAAAAAATCAGGTCTGAGAGTGCTTGTTGAATCTTTTTTCTTGTGATTGAATATGGTCATAAAATCCTTGGATGGTAAGCATCATGAAAGAAAAATGAAAATTGTAGTGATAGAGATCGATGAGAATCAATGGGGAGATCCAAGGGTTGTTTGAAAAGTACGAGCTACAATTATGCAGTATGTCAATAGGACAGCAGCTCTTCAACAACAACATTTTGTTTGACAAAATGATTTACATGACATCCTCTAGAGATAGCAAGAGGAAATACCTTGTCAGGGAAAGCTAACCTTTTAGAAACAATGGAGGAAATTAGTCAGAAGCAGAGAGATAACAGTGACAGGGGGAGTCATCCACTCATGAAAAGAAAAGGTTGATGAAGGAGTCCTAGTAAGAGAGGTGAGAAATTTTGAGTTTTCCACAGAGGATATAGCAAAATTTGAAGATGAACAGGTCCAAGAATCAGAAAGAGAAGACTCTAGCTTAGATACAAATATTATGCAGGCCTCAAATGAGAGAGTCCATCTCGTCAGGGGGAGTTTGCATTGGTTTAATATCTGATACCTCCTAAAAATACTGCAACAACTCAGGGGGAGCATGTTCTCTTTGACATTGATGTCAAAGGGGGAGAAAAGAATCTGGGTGCCTTTGTTGCCATCAATGCCAAAGGCGCAGATTGTTGGAAAATGTTTAACATACAGCATATGCTTGTCATTGATGGCAAGTACAACAATGAAGATGGCATGAGTACAAGAAGAATGTAACAAACGGGCACCAGAAGTATTTTGGGAAGACGCGGGCACCAGAAGTATTTTGAGAAGACGCTGCAGAGCAAGCTCAATAAGATTAGAAGAGATAGTGCAGAGGATGCTTGGCATGCTTTATAGGCAGTATGCGCTTGTCATTGATGGCAGTATTAGAGTGTGCATTGATGGAAAAACAGGAACCAAGTAAGCTCAGGAGGAATTAGCGCAGAGTCGAATGTAGTCCGTAGGTGTGCACCAGGGATGAGGTTAACTCATGGCTAAAGCTCAAGGGAGATAGCGTACTTAGGATCACAGGCGGATCAAATGTCGAGGCCTTTGACACTTAGAAATTCTTCCAAGTAAGGAGGATGCGTAAGCTTGGAGGAGAAGCGTCAGTGATCGTTGGATCCCATCCCAAATTCCCGATGACCGTCATATCTCAATGTAGACAAGAGGAGCACGTAGATATGGAGGATAGATCTCAGGCATTAGATCTGAGCACAGGGTCCGACCATCGTTGGATCAAGGAGAACCTACACGTTCGTTAAGGTGCAAGGAGTAGAGGGCTCACAAAATCCCAAAAGAAGGAGGACCGTCCATATTCAGGAAGGACACGTGGCGATAGATCGTCAGTTCATTGACTGGAGAGTCAAAGGAACGATGTTCCCTAACTTCTCGAAATCACGATATGCAAAATCAAGATTTAATCTCAGCCGTCAGATTAAGTTTGAATTTGGACCATTGATTCTAGTCCATGTCGGAGTTTCAGGGATCGAGAGTTGGAGATGTCAAGTAATATCATCCACAGAAATCCCGATTTCGCGATATGCAAAATCGCGACTTAATCGTAGCCATTGAACCAAGATTGAATCTAGACCCTTGATCCAAGTCCATTTCGGGGTTTCGAGGATCGAGTGTTGGAGATGTCAAAGAATATTAACCAGAGGAATCCCGATATCGCGATATGCAAAATCGTGACTTAATCGCAACCGTCAGATCAAGATGTGATATGGACCATTGATCTGACTCCATTTTGGAGTTTCGTGGATCAGGAATTTGAAGTGACAAGAACATGGAACAACAGGAGTGTCGAAATCACGATATGAGAAATCATGACATTATCTGAGCCGTCAGATCAAAATCTCCTGAAGCCCAAAGAATCAAAGTAATCAGAGGTTTCCCCGTCAACCAGGAAAATTTTACTTTGATATATTTCCATGCTTTATAGCCTGAACCCCCGAAGTACCGAATCCTGAAGTGCTGAAGTGAGGTCAGGCTCTCATGTCGCTTCGGGCCCTACCACTCCACATGTGTTTTACAACTCAATACATGGTTCTCATCCATTAGTAGTTGTGACATCATATAGTGTCAGGTTGACACGTCAATACGGGCCCATACCACTCCGGGAGGCTTTCATGCTTCACAATCAAAAAATCCTGAAGTCCGAAGTATCGAAGTGCCGAAGACACTTGACACTCATCCATCATAACTTCTAGTGCTCATCCATGGAGACAAGTGGCTTGCATGTGGCCTTGACATGTGGAACTCATTCCAAGTCATTTGGTTATTTCATTCACCCATTTCCATGTCACACGTGTCATCCTCATTTCCATGACATGTTATTCCTCCAAAATGTATTCCTCCTCAACATTCAAAGCTCCCAAACACAAAAGATGGCTCCATATATAAAAAACTTTAAAAGGATTCTGGAGTTGATAGATGAATAAATTTTAGAGGGGCGCTAAAAGAGCAGGATTACCAAGATTGTAGATTGCAATAGATATATGATCACACTTCATTGTGGGGACAAAACATACTCGAACGTTAAAATTCTAGAGCAGTCCCGCAATCGAAACCACAATATAGCTAAAGAGGTACGTGGAAGTTGGTAGTGGATTGTGGGGGTCAGAGCAGTGTGGATTCAAACCACCACCCTTGGGAACTTCCACAATCACGTGCTTATATAACATCCAATCTGAGAGTAACACATGGCAACATAAACTGGCCATCACAGTCAAGGGTTTTGAATTCATTTCTTCCTCTTGACTTTGATGATTTGGAGGGATCTTAAGATCAACAGGTGGTAGTTGGAGATCATCATATGAGTTTGGAGGACACATGGAACTCGATAAGATGCACCCAATAAGCAAGACACGTCATTCATTTTCTATTAGAGTGGTTTCCAACAGGCTCCTTGATTTTAGTAGTTTGTTAAATCTATTGGTACATATGTTAGATTGGTATCTCTTTGTGGAGAATCCTAGGATAGGAAGGCCAACTCACACTCCCAGATGTGGTCTACTGTTTTGATTTTAAATACATTAGATGTATGATATAAGAAAAAGGGGGCCCAAGACTAGAGGATATTTTGAGAAATGGAATGATTGTATATTTTAGTTTGTAAGCCGGAGGGGCATGTGGTTGTAAATTGTATGTTATTGAAGATTAATATGAGTTGTTTCATCAGATTTGTCTTCTATGTTCTATGTTCTATTCTTCATCTTGTTTGAATGTATTTCTAATTTTAAGGATTAAAATTTTCCTTTGATGGATAGGTTCTTGATGTAGTAGAGGATCTGTTGTAAGATTTCCTATTTATCATTATTTACTGTTCATATACATCTAAATTCTATTTGTAGAGAGGATATTTGCTTTGCAAATATTTGTCTTTATGTTATTCTCTTATTATTCTCTTCATAATTATACAAATTTGTTGTCTCATAGGGATCTTAAATTCCTTTAATGAGAAAATTGTTTATGAATCCATAGCCCAATGGTCCATCACTAATCTACAGTGATATATGTTGTCTTTTCCTTTCTTTAAAGTCTTGTTGATCCTTGATTTCAAACAAAAATTAAATCAATTTGTATGTTACCAAGCTTACTCCCATTTTCAATCTGGGGGTGACTCTTGGAGTGATAACATAAATGGAGTTTTTGTTAGGGGAAGAAGTAAGATATATTCCCTAGGAGAATGACAACGAAGGGATCCAGTTTTAGATTTTTAACTGAAGTTGGAAACATTGTTTTGACTGCTCATTTTTCACCATGGCAACTCCATTGTTCCGAGATCTATTGGCGACTCCACTAGTTCTAAAAGGGAAGTAGTTTAGCTCAGATGTATTCTTTCTGTGATTTTTCAAAGATAGTTGGTTTCCCTAATCCAGTGCCTAGTCGAGATGAATGGGAAAGTAGCCTTCCTAAATTTCGAGGAGAAGAGTGGGAGGTACCAGCTGAACATTTGCTGGATTTTCATGATTTTATTCATCAACCTCATATCATGCATGAATATGTTCAGATTAATATTTTTAGGTATTCATTAAAATGGATTGCTTGTGATTGGTGTCGATCTCTTCCAATTGCAAGCATTATCTCTTTGGTAGGTTTACATGCAACTTTCAATTTGTTTTGTAAAGAGTATTTTTCAGTTGAACATCTTTTTGAAGAATGTTGTGATGAGTTTTCTTTTCTTCATAAAGATTCTTCTAGTCACGAAAACCAAATTTGTGATGAATCATTTATTGTAGAAGAGAGCATTTACAATGAAGATCAAGAGGTGTTGAATGATATTCATTATGATAGAAATAGAAAAGAAACATCTGGCATGATATCATATGTATCTATTGTTTGAAATGTTTATGAAGATCAACATGTCTCTTTTGAATATTCTGATGTCAAAGAGAAAGTGTATACATCAACAGAAGAAATTTATGGCTCTAAGTTACAGGCATATGGTAAAGGAGAACATGAAAGATTAGATAAGAAATTGATTATGCATGTTTCTCTGTCAGTTGTTGAGAAGCAAAAAGTTTTGTGCAAATTTCAAGATCCAGTTGCCACTTATATGGAGATGTTTTTCTATGATGAAGTTTCAACTATTTCCATCTTTAAGGCCAGGTTTTTGGATTGTAAGTATGATTTCCAAGTTTATGATTTACATGTTGCAGTCTGTGTGTTTATGACTTTGCATAAAGTTGGAAGGAAAGTGCAAGTTGTTATTCAGATAATTGCATGGCTTCATTGGAAGCATGATCTTACTTGATCAAGAAGCAACATACTTTATTAGAGTAGGAGTAGGGTGAATAAAGCTCAGTTTTCGAGCATTTTGGTTTGTAGTGATTTCGTTTTCAGTTTGTGAATATTATCGGTTTTTTAATAAGAAGTGGATATGATTTTAGGCATACATATTTTGTGGAAATATCCCTAGGATAAGACATTGAAACAACTTATTCTTAGCAGCTCATAGGGAGCATGCCATCCCCTGTGGAGCCAATTTTATCACATAAAGTTGTCATGGGTCATATTTAGTTGTTGTTAAGAACTAAGTCTACACCTCTTCCCTGTCTCTTTCTTGTCTTCATAACTTCCTATATTCTTTTCATCTTTTGGTTGATAAAGTCAGGTTGATCAAGTATGTTGTATACATAGGGAAAAACTATGAGCAAATGCAGCATTTAGAGCAGTCCATTTTAGGCTTGAAATATAAGAAAAAAGACAGGTTCACTTTTCAAAGGTGGATATCCCATGTACATTTCATATTAACAGCTCTCGTGCATTTGGAGTTTCAAATTCATGCAAAGATTAACAATCAGACAGAAGCCCTGAAGTGTCGAAGCCCGAAGCACCAAACTGACGAGAGACTTCCACGTCAACCGGGAGAAAGTCACTTCGGGAGATATTCATGTCCGCATTCAAAAGATCCCGAATCTTGAAGCACCGAAGTAATGAGAGGTTTCCACATCAACCAAAAGAAAGTTACTTCGATAAATTTCCATGCTTTACATTCTGAACTCCCAAAGTCCCGAATCTCAAAGTGACATCAGGCTGCCACATCACTTTGGGCCCTACCACTCCATGAGTGTTTCTCAACTCAACACATGGCACTCATCCATCAGTAGTTGTGACATCATATAGCATCAGGTCGCCACATAACTTTGGGCCCATATCACTTCGGGAGTTTTTCACGCTTCACAATCCAAAACTCCCGAAGCCCAAAGTTTCAAAGTGTCGAAGACACTTGACACTCATCCATCAGGCCTTGTGGCGCTCATCCATGGAGACAAGTGGCTTCCATATGGCCATGACATGTGGCACTCATTCCAGGTCATTTGGTTGCATCATTCACCCATTTCCACGTGACACGTGTCATCCTTCTTTCCATGACATGTCAACACAATGACGTTAGGCCACGACGTCAGATTCAAGAGACCATCGTCTAGAAGGTATTCCTTCTCAACATTCAAAGCTCCCAAACGCCAAAATTGGCTCCATATCTAAACATGGTTAAAATTATTTTGGAGTTGGAAGACAGATAAAGTTTAGCAGGGGCGCTAAAATAACATGGTTACCCATATCACAGATTGCAATAGATTGAAGACCACACTTCATTGCAGGGACAAAACATGCTCGAATGTTAAAATTCTAGAGCGGTCCCGCAATCAAAACCACGGTATAGCTAAAGAGGTAAGTGGTAGTTGGTGGTGGATTATGGGGGTCGGAGCAGTGCGGATCCAAACCTCCCTTGGAAACTTCCACAATCACGTGCTTATATAGGGTCCAATTCGAGAGAAACACATGGAAGCATAAACTAGCCATTACAGTCAAGGGTTTTGAATTCATTTCTTCCTCTTGAATTTGATGATTTGGAGGGATCCAAAGATCAACAGGTGGTAGTTGGAGATCATCATACGAGTTTGGAAGACACATGGCACTAGATAAGATTCACTCAAGAAACAAGAGATGTCATTCATTTTCTTTTAGAGTGGCTTCCAAAAGGATCCTTTATTTTAGCAGTTTGTTAAATTTGTTGGTACATATGTTAGACTGGTAGGTTTTTTTGGACAATCATAGGTTAGGAAGTCTAACTCGCACTCCTAGATGTGGTCTATTGCTTCAATTATAAATAAATCAGATGTATTGTATAAGAAAAACGAGGCCCAAGATCGGAGGAGGTTTTGCGAAATGGAATGACTATATATTTTAGTTTGTAAGTCGGAGGAGCATGTGGTTGTAAAGTGTATGTTATTGAAGATTCATATGATTTGTTTCATCAGATTTGTCCTTTATGTTGTCTATTCTATTCTTCATCATGTTTGAATGTATTGATGATTTTAAGGATTAAAATTTGCCTTTGATTGATATATTCTTGATGCAGTAGAGGATCTGCTGTAAGATTGCCTATTTATCATTGTTTACTCTTCAGACACATCTAAATTCTCTTTGCAGAGAGGATCTCTTATTAGAAAATATTCATCTTTATGTTATTATCTTATTCTTCTCTTCATCATTATACAAATCTTTTGTCTGATAGGGAGCTTGAATGCCTTCAATGAGCATATTTTTTATGACTCCATAGCTCAATGGTCCATCACTAATCTACAATGATATATGTTGTCTTTTCCTTTCTTTAAAGTCCTGTTGATCCCTAATTTAAAAAAAAAAATTAAATCAATGTGTATGTTACCAAGATTAGTCCCATTTGCAGTCTATGGGTGTCTCTTGGAGTGATAACAGGTGGAATCCCACTATTTATATTTGGTAAAATAAATGAAGAGGGCATGGACCAGGATACAATTAACAACTTTGGTTTGTCAATCCGTCTGTGGATGGAAAGAAGTTTAGTATTTGAGGTGACACTCCAAGACATACTAGATCTTTTTCCAAAATGTACTGAGGAAACATGCATACCAATTAGAGATAATGCTGGAGGGGAGACCAAAATGAGTCCACACATGAGTGAAAAAAAGATCCACTGTTTGAGGAACAGTAGTAGTCTTAGTGCAAGGGACAAAAATGTCCATTTTAGAGAGGTGACACAAAAGCACCCATATGGAATCATGATGATGAAAGGTCATGGGAAGATCGGTGATGAAGTCCATAGAGATATATTCCCAGGGACAGGAAGGAATAGGTAAGGGTTGATACATGACATACTTGCAGTTGGATAGCTTATGTTAACTACAAAGGGTACAAGATTAGATAAATTTCTCAAATTGGTGTTGCAAAGTAGGCCAAAATAAGTGACGTTGAAGATGATGAGTGGTTTTGAATGTACCGAATATTCCACCATAAGAGGAGGCATGGGATTTGCGAATGAGAATAAGGAAATCATTGGTAGTAGGAACACATAGCTTGTCAAGTTTATACAACCAACCATCCTAAATGTGGTAGTCTAGGAGAGGGGTATAGTTAATGACAATAGGTTGTTGCAAGGTAGTCTAGATGGTACTAAAGAAAGGGTTAGAGGCCTACATAGGCTTCCAATATTCATAAGAAACACAAGAAACATACAATATTTGAAGTATCGAGGGAGGGAGGTGGCTAAGAAGATCAACCATGCAATTGGTGGCCCCTTTCTTATATTTGATGACCAAGTGGAACTATTGTAGATAATCATCCCACTTCAAGTGAAGTTAATATTGGATCCTAGACTGATAATTAATACAAATAAAAGGATGATGATTAATATGAATAATGGTCTCCTTACCCAAGATATAGTGGCATGATTGTTTTAAGGTATGGAAAATGCTGTAGAATTCCTTATTGTAGGTACTATAGTGATGTTTATCTTGAGACAATGTCTCATAATGATAAGAAATGGTATGTCCTCCAAGTTTAAGAACTACACCAATCGCATGTTGAGAGGCAACAGTCTCAATTTAAAAAGGTTGTTGAAGATCAGGAAAAAAGAGGAAAGGTGTTGAACAAAGGGCCTATTTAAGGTGTTGGAACTCATCCCAAGCCACCAAAGTTCAAATAAAAGTGGATTGATTGGATAAATGATGAAGGGGCTTGGACAATTGAGAGAAATGAGGAATTAATTGACTAAGGAGTATGCCATTGTGCTAGAGCCTGAAATTTAGAAGAATGATGACGAAAGGCTTATATATCGATGACAAACCCCAAATAAGAGACATAATTTTGGCCAAAGGAGGAATTGTTTTCCTTGAACTGAAGTTGATTGGTATGAAATAATTAGAGTAAGTTGCACACATGTTGTAAGTATTACTCCCAAGTCTTACTAAAGACCACGATATATTTCAAATAGATGACCACAATGCGGCCCAACAGAGGAAGAAATATATCATTGATGATCCTTTGGAATGTGGAAGGGGCATTGCTGAGGCTAAAATGCATCACCATCCATTCATATAGCCAAAATATGGTTTTAAAATATATTTTCCAAGTGTCAGTAATAGTTTTTGGATGTATGGTATGACCATGTTCTACCTTAGTTCTCCAACAAAACCCTTATCACCATCGACCCTTCTGGTAAACCAAAAGGATACACTGCACATAGAGTGCACAATGAAGTCTCACCCCAGATGGTTTATGGGTGACTGCAGGATGCAGGTGTCTACAGTCATGGAAGGGATTGGGGTTGTTCTTCTTACTTGTATTTCTACTCAACCATGTATTTTATTACAATATTCATCAGATCTATTCATTCATTCATTCATAACATTTATTTTGCATATCTATTATAGTGCATGCTATAATTAAAATCATGCATTCATATATCTAAGGATTCAATCATAATTGTATAAATAGTAAAATATTCATAATCATTGCAACACAGAGTCTTACCGTGATTCAGCCCCCCTGGGGCTATGTCCACAAAGATATTATTTTATTTCTTCTTCATCATCAAAAGGAGTTGTGCACATTACATCATAAGATGCTAGAGGGTAGTGAGGTGGACCATAGCCACACCAAGCTCCACAAATTATGACTTGAGCCTCGCTTACATCAACTCCATCCGAGCTATGTAGTTCTCACCAAAATACAGACTCAAAACTATACAAGGACTCCAAAAGATACTACAGATATGATAATTCTTTCACTCCCAATACACACACACACACACACACACACACACATATATATATATATGCTTCAACATACTTTGTATATCCTTTATTTATACTACAAGATTGGGTTTAAAACCCTTACATTACATTCCAAAACCCTAACCCTAACATGGATAGGTTTTTCCACATCTGCGTTGGATTTCCACAAATCTTGTCGTGCATGATGATTTTCCTCAAAATATTGCATGCTCTCATTCTTGGTCCAATTTGCCTCATTTCCTGATATTTTATTGACCTTTTCTCCAAAATTGACTCTTCTCTCAACATAGTCCTGTGCCAACAGGCCCCCAACACTAACATGTGGCTTGTCTTGAGCCACTTAGTTCACCTTCTACATCGCTACCTCCAACACATGAAACTTCTTTGCCAATTCCATCACTTTCTCCTTTTCCTACACATTCTTTACAGTAAGGTTATCCATGACCTACATTGTAATGTGATCCTTTAGCATTTGTGTTCTCTCTATGTGCACCTGTTCCATTTTGACTTCTTTCATTTCCAATGTTGTTATCATTTTCTCTGCTTTTTCTTATAGTGGCTCCAATTGAGCTTGTCATGAATTTTTTTCTTCCTGTGTGATATTTACCTCTTCTTGCAGGTTTTTCAACTCCTACGCATCCTTCATTATCATGGATATGACCATGGTCTTCTTACTTTTTTTTAAGTCCTAAACTACAACATTCAATTTCTCTTATCTCTGCTCCAAATGCTAGATCTACTCATCTTCTACTAAGCTTATCCGAAATTGTTTTGTTCTATGTATTTATCCTACCTTTCAGATCTGACCTATGGTGGTGTGGTTGGTGTTATATTTTCCACCAATTCCCTTATCTCTTTCTTGTATTCTTCCATCACCTGTGCGATCTTTAGTAGCTTCTCTTATGCGCTGATTTCCCTTGCTAATGCACTCCCTAGAATTGTCTGGAAGAATTCTTCGAGTCTTTTATCCTTTATCTATGATATCTTATTTTCTTATACTTTTTATAGTATTACCTTTGTAAGGATTGTCTCTAATACTTCCTTAGCATCCCTATTTTCCTCCAGATCTTTTGCATCTATCCTTGCTCTGAACTGTACTTTGTGCGGCACACTTATCTGTAGTTTGTATAGGTCCTTTTATAGTATCCTTGCCAATACCAAATACAATTGTTCGACATCCTTAAGCTATATATATGCTACATCTTCATCTACTTGCAACATGTCCTTAGTAATATTTAAAGGTTCATTGGATGATGATGTGATATGTATTGTTCTCCCTTCTCTCTACGTTATTTTCCACTAAGTTGTTTCTTCATTTTATTCCTTGGTCATGCGTATTTTCTATAATATGTGTCTAACCTATGTCAACTTGCACATTATTATTTCCCTTTGTTCATCTTCCTCCTCATACTCTTCCATGATGTGGTCTTGTACCATTTCCGCAACTAGTTCAACATCATCTTATTTTATCCTATATTCCAGGGATTCCTTGTGTTCTTTCATCTTCTTGCACGACCCACCTACCTATACAACCAGTCTCTTTTGTGGTCGTGACTATGTTCATTGTTTTGTAGCTGGGGTATTTAGTATGTCCCCTCCTACCTATCCCTCTTGCACAAGTATATTTTCCTTATTTTATGCCAAGCCATTAATGGGAGCTACGTGATCTTTTTGTTATGTGACCAGCTTGGGGATAAGCTTCTTATTTGATGTTTCATTCCCTCTTGTTGACATTTTATCCTGTTTTGTGCTCCTTTTCTGATTATTTGGGGTACTTTTTGATTGCGATGAACCTGCTTCCACTAGTTCTTTATCTTTAGTTTGTTTCTTATCGTTTGCTTGCTTGACTGAAATCTTCTAGTCGTCTTGATAATCCTTCATCACCCACTCGAATTATTCTATTGTGGCAGAGTACCTCATATGCATCCACTCCTTTATTGGATCCCTTTTATCCTAAATCCACATGTTATGTCATGATGCTTTGAAATTGGCTATTGATTTATAATGTTTCACCACCTCTGGAGGGATACTCCAAGTTTCTTCTACCTTCCCTTGCATCTATTCAAGATATGTCTTGAATATGCTGGTATTTTCTTGTCTATATTTTGCAACTGTTTTATTCCATAGTGAATTGTACTCCACTATGTGGAACCTTTTGATTCTCTGCAGAAACATAGTGTACTTGGGGTCCTTCCCACCCACTAGTGCGATCAAAATGATGAGCCAGGAGTAATGGAACTTTGTTCCTACATCTTGTGCATCTTTGTAGTAGTCCATAAATGAAATCAACAAGTACGGGATCCAATTTAGTATAGTTTCCTTCGTTTATTGTGCGGCTCTTGCTATGACACCTACTAGTACTTCCTCCTTGTGACACTTTCTAAGCAGCTTGCAGGCCATTAATTTTGTATCTAATCTGGTCGCTGATTCCTCAATCTGGTTTATGATGATCCCCCTGGATCCTATCTCTGTACCATATGTTTGTTTAATTTCCTATGCCAAGGCCTTCTCCTTGGTTTTATCGTCTAGGCACTGTGCGAGTTGTTCTCTGTTGGTTGGATGTACTACTATTTTAGCTACCAAACCCACATAAATGGATACTTGTGTATCCAACCACAATATTCCTCCATGCATGACCACTAGCAACTGCTTGACACAATTTTTCACTTCCTTTCCCCTACCAAAGTGGGGGATCTCCAACAAGTTCATGATACCTATGTTGTATAACCCCTATATCCATTTCTTTGGTTCCATTATAGGAACTCCCTCCATGTTGATATCCTTTCTTTATAAATAAACCTACTGCACGAATTTTGGGAATTTATTCGTATCCCTAATATCATGATCTAAATATCTCAATTTGTCTATGCGCCTAAGTAAATCTGTGACAACTTTTACCCCTATTGGTATGCGTGGTAAGACAATACTTATTTTTGTCTTCTTGCATGGGGATCTATGGGCCCATTGTTTACCTTTCCCATTTATTGGCACACTGGAAGGACTTTCTTCCTGATATGTGTGCTCTTCCTCTTCTTCTTCTGTTCCATACTCTTGTTGCGTTGTAATATGTTCTACATCTATTTGTTCCTACTATGTTTTTTCTATGCTAGGTTGAGCCGTTGGCTCATCAGACTCATTCCTCTCCATGTATACTTTTGTCGTGGGTAGGGTTGTTCCCCATATATGGGTTGGCTTGAATGTTTTTCTTGGTGGATCCTCTTTCATTTTGTATGTTTGTTCTTCGACTAATGTAGGTCTTGGTAGATCTGTGGAAGGAATGACATCGACATCCACCACTCTTTCCATTTTTTCATGGTTTTCAACCGCTATTGTTGACTCTGGCGACGATCTTTTTTTCTCGCAGCTTATTTTCATCATCTAGCTTGGTGCTACAACTTTTGGTGGCATCATCATTTTGTAATCTATATTTTTTTTCATCTGAGATCTTATTGTTCTCATGTTAATTGCTTGTATGTTCTTCATTGCTCGTGACTTATCTCTATGTTTTCTTAAGTTTTTAATGAGTTTTTTCAAACCCTAATTCATCTTGTAAAGTGTTTTCATAATGATCCCAGCATTCTCAAGAACATCTCATTAAATTTCATAAATGTTCCAAACTTACTATGCACACTTCATATATTTTGTGCCTCATTTTTCCGGTGACCAGTTTTTTCGTTTCCCAACTGTTTCACTTTTCTGGTGTGATGTAACATGCTAATGTGTTACATTTCTAGTGCAAGGGTACTTTCCTCACACAGTATCTCTATTTCTCATCACCCTGTCCTCCTTTCTGTTATGCACTATCATTCTTTATTATTTGTCTATCACTTATTCCTCCTAATTACTTCCTTTTGGATATTTTTTCTTAATTTTTCTATCTTATTTTTCTTCTTTTAACTCCTACTATTTACAATATGTACAAGTTTACTTTCTGTGTTTCAATGACTAAGAGTTGGTGGGTCGATTGTCCCTATACAGTTTCAGTCAACTTCCATTCACCATTCCTTGGAATTCCTTTCTTGCTAAGTCTTGCAGCTATACAAAACCTCCATCTCTAATTGTCTTTATCTGATATGGCCCTAGCCAATGCATTGTGAGTTTCCCTAGGTGCTGCAAATATTTACTATCATAGAGGAGAACATAATCTCCTTCCTTAAAATTATTTTTCTTGATATGTCTATCATGCCAAACCTTATCTTTTTCTTTCTATACCTCTTGGTGAAATCCTTCTATGATTCTATCCTCTTCCAATTCCATTAATTGGGCCAACATTTCTTGTGTTGCACCTCTTTCTATCATAACTGTGATTGTTGCTATGTAAAAAATTGGTATCAAATAACCTAAAGGAACTACTTATTCCTATCCATACACCATCCTAAAGGGTGTCTTCCTTGTTAGATTCTTACAGGTAGTCCTATAATCCAAAATTACTACTGGTACTTTCAAATCCAAATCATCTATGTTCACATTACAGATCTTTTTTAAGGAATTCTCCAAAATCGTGTTGAAGGATTCCACTATACCATTTTCTTGAGGGTGGCAAGGATTACTCTTTTGGTGGTATATCTTAAAATATTAAATCATTGCCTCAATTTTACTGTCGATGAAGTGAGTCCCTTGATCACTCATCAATATTCTTGGGCATCCAAACCTTGTCAATATATTCTCAAATAAAAAGCGTGTTGGAGTCTCTACCCTACAATCCTTCATTGGTGCTACCTCAGCCCATCTGGTCAAGTATTTCCTCTCTGTGATAATATATCTAGCTTATGATCTTCTTGTTGGTGGATTAAAATCTATTTCCGATTTATCGAACATTTGTAAAGTAACCTGTGGTCTTAGTGGAATCTCATCCCTTTTGGATGGCTTCACAACTCTTTGACAAACATCACACTTTTGATAGTATTCCTTTGAATCCTTATGAATTTTTGGCCACCATAATCCTATGCACATGACCTTATGCATGTTATATTTCCTGCATAGTATCCTCCTGCAATCCCTTCATGTGCTTCTCTCAAAATGATGGGTCTTCCATGATTCATCACACATCTCCCCAAGATGTTATTTACTCCAAGTTTGTATAAGTGACCTGTAATGATTTGATAATATACAACTATGACCACCAATTTTTTCTTCTGTGTAGTAGTAAATTCTCTTGGTGCAAATCCTGTACTCAAAAACTTGATAATGTCATAAAAATATTCATCTACAATCTGTACTGAAAACAATTGTGCATCGAGAAATTTGTCTTCCAAGTTAATAGGATCTTCTCCATTTGTTATCTTGGACAAGTGATCCGGTCATACATTCAATCTTCCAGGGTTTACCACAACTTCAAAGTAAAATTCCTAAAATAATAATATCCATCTGCATATCCTTCCCCCCAACACAGGATTATTAACCGACTATCTTAGAGATAAATGATTTTTAAACATATTAAAGTGTTGTCCCAACAAGTAATGCTTGTATTTCTACAAAGCATACATCATTGCTAGACCTTCTCTTTTTGTAGTATTGTAGTTCTACTCTAAATCTGATAACTTCATGCTTGCAAAGCAAATAGGGTTATCTATATCACCTTCTCCTCACTGGGTTAATAATGCTCTTAATGCAATTGCAAATGCATCCACATGCACATGAAATTTGTTTAACCAATCTGAGAACACCAGAATTGGCACAGTAACCATCTTTTCCTTTAAATTTTTCAAAGTCTTATTGCATTCATCATTCCACTGGTACTTAGTATCCTTCTTCAACAACTTCTCGATTGGCACAGTAATCTGTGCATATCTTACAATAAACTTCATATAATATCCTATATGGACCAATGTAGTTTTAAACTAGTGCACTAACTTTGGTGGTGGTAAGTTAACTATGAAAACAATTTTAGCAGGATCAACCAACATACCCTATTTACACAACACGTGTCCTAACAAAATCCCAAAAGTTGTGCTGAAAATATGTTTCTTAATGTTCAATGATATCTGAAACTATATGCATCTATTCAACATCAATCTTAATACTTCAACATGATCCTTCAACAAAATGAAAATTGTCCAATCATCTAAGTAAACCTCAAAAAACTTATGAATAAAGTCCTTAAAAGTTGCTATTACTACCCTTGAAAAAATGGTCGGTGCATTCTTCAATCTGAATGGCATAATTGCATACTGGAATAAGCCCCAATCTATATCAAATGTTGTCTTATGTCTATCTTTTGTTATGATCCTAATCTGATGATAGCATAAAAATCCATCTCTAAACGAATAAGCTTCTTGACCCCCTACATTCTCCAAAATTTCAGCTGTAAATGTGGTAGGGAAAGGATCATGTAGGAAAGCATTATTCATTTCTCTCAAATCTACACAAATCCTGATCCCTCCTTTCTTCTTTTCTTGCACCACCATAAGACTAATCCATTCTAACTCTTCTACATGTTCTATAACACCATATTCTAGCATATTGTCAATTTATGTCTTCACCTTCTCTTTGTATATTGGATTCAACTTGTATGTCCTTTGTCTGATAGGTCTTTCTTCTGGATTTAATGGTATCTTCATCTCTCTTAGCTCTCCTTCTAACTTGATCTTTATTATTTTCAGAATGAAATGAGAGCGGGGATATAACACAAAAATATACAGAGATATTGCAAGAGAGAAAATAATATAACATAGATATATCAGGTATATAACAATAGGAAAAAGTATACAATAATACACAATTTCTACTAATGAGTGAAATGTTAAAAACTATAGAAATATAGAGTGAAAGACTCGCTAGAATGGTGGTACCCTATCTCTAAGAATATATGTGATGACTACACTCATTCGAAAGAAGATTATTTTTACAATGAGTCTCCAAAGGAATTTTTTAACATAAAGAAAATCCAAAACCCTAACCATGGAAGATGGAAAGCCAACAATTTTGTGGACCCCGTTTCGGGTAGTTTGGTGAATCAAATTCTCGGGGGGCATAAATTTGGCATACAATCTTTGTTTGGGGTGCATGATAGATCATTGGAAAGCTATCGATGAGGAGATTCATTTTTGGGGCTGAATAAAATCATTACACTATCATGTAGGTGCATGGTCATGAAAAATCGTTGTTTATGCCCTCAAAATGGCCCCGAAAGTTTAGGAACCGAAAAACTGCTAAAATTAGTAAGTTTCTAGCAAACTATTTTGAGCCAATTGGAATAGGTGGGTGTCCACCGATATCCACCTAGATCAATTCTCCCTCAAGAATAAATGGTCTACATTACTTTGAGTTCCTAGGGGAGAGGCAAAAGCACTTGTTGAATCTGAACCTTGGTGAGATGCTTTCCTTGTTGGAGAATTTGTGTTGCTTGGTTTTTGGGAGGTTGTTGAGAAACTAATGATATGACTATGTGCAAAAGGAATATTTGTGCTTTTATTCAATATTGTTGACCTTATTCTGCTAGATAGAAGGTGCTTGGACCGAGGCTGCAATGGTTGCAGTTTCCTATT
Organism: Picea mariana; assembly: GCA_032191745.1. Lineage (NCBI taxonomy): Eukaryota > Viridiplantae > Streptophyta > Pinopsida > Pinales > Pinaceae > Picea > Picea mariana. The sequence continues at coordinate 5,434 of JASDQU011101385.1, read as the reverse complement.
TTTCACCTTTTGAACAGATTGTGAAGAAGATAAATTTTGTAGTATGAGATACTACCTTACGAAATTGTTTAGGTGGGACGGTATTTAGAACTACCTATGGTATCCTAAAAATATGACCCCCCATACTAACAATGACACTACGGGGTCAATGCTCATAAAGAACATGGTTTTTCCACATATATGGTTGTCCCAAAAGAACATCATAGACATGCAGTTAGGAAATATCACATAATTCTTCATCCTTGAAAGGTTGGATGTCATATGACAATCAAAACTGTTGGATGACACAGAGATATCATCCCTGGAAAAACCACCGATGTTGTATGGTTGTAAGTGTGGTGTTATCGACAATCCAATTTTTTTTACAACCTCTGCTGACATGAGGATCTTCTGGCTTCTGCTATCAACACTGAAATGCAATGGGGTCCTGTTGTGAGGGAAATCTCCTTTTGGACTAGAAAATAGGGTTATGCTTTGCATGCAGATATGACCAAGAGAAAATCTACTTTCTACCTTCATCCCCAGACTTAAATCCTATTTATTTTTAATAAAACATGGCTAGATCAACCTACCTTGTTCTAGGCCTTTGATGTCGATCCCTTTTCGCACTTGATCACTTGTTCGCAGTTCTCCTTTCCAATGTTGACCTGCATACAAGACAATCAACAACTACACATGCATCTTACCTATAGACTAACATGTTAGCAATTCAAACATGTACTTAACAAATTGTGAATAACTCATGAATTGGGACGGAAAAAGCATTTTCTTTATTACCTTAAATGAGTCAACTTACAAAAAGTCGAGACTAGCCACCGCTCCACAAACCTGATCCTGGGCTCCTCTTCAACTGTCCTCCAACTTCTTTTCTTTGTATCTCTTCTAGCACAAGGATGGCTAAATGGTTGGGACAATGGGAATATGTAAATGGGCAGAGTTTCTTTACTATATTTTTCCTCCTCCAAATGGGACCCCTAGCCCTTCTTTTATAGGCTAGAAGAAGCTAGGTATTTGGATGAACCCTCAGCCATGCATGGCTGAGAGTTTCAATTAACTCACCTAGATTTGTGTGTTCTGTCAACAACTTTCCTTTTTTCATGATTTTGTCGGTCCATGCGGTCTATTTTAGGTCAGCTAGCATGTACACACATGCAGTAATAGAGTAGGGTGTGTGGGCCCTTATAAAAGAGGTTTTTTAAAGAGTTGTTCAGCAGTGCTTTGGAAAATAAGGGATCTGAGATGGCTTGATGCCAGGTAAGCATGTATGGTGCAATGTAGGGTTATAACAGATGCCCCCTAATGTGTGAGGTCAGGAGAGCATCTGATGGCTGAAATAAATTACCAATCTTTACTGATGTGCTGAAAAATTGAGCCCAAGGATCAGGAATCGGGAGGCATCGTCTTCAAAATAAAAAATGTCTCAGCGAGGTGGGCATACCCATGCTCGGGATAGAATAAATGCATGGCTACCAATCAAATACACTGTAGATCCATATCATATAACTATATAAAGTGTAGCCGCAAATAGTACACAGTGGAGCTACATCTGGAAATCAAAAAGATATACATGTAGAGTATCCATCTTCGTAGAAGCTGATAAGGCCTGATGACTGGAGATGAGGGATTCATATATCAAGAAACAACTTCAAAATCTTCAAAACTTGGGTAGGAGTGTAATATGAGTGTACGAATTCACTACTGAGAGGTCTTCGACAGCTCGTCATTCATGGACTAGAGAATCTTGATGATCAGACTGAAGGCTTCATTGATTTTGAGCAAAGACTTGATTGGACGTTCAGGATGGCCGGGTATGAGGGCAAGAGACAAATTGCAGAGGGGCTGACTCAGGCTTGGTAGAAACTTCCCTTGGACAACAACACAACAAATGATGAGACTTAGGCAGCATGGTATTAATCATAAGTTTACGAAGAAGGAGGCAATGCAAACTATCCATATGTTTGGAAGAATAACCAAATGGAGGAGGACACAACTCTATGTAGAGAGAACAATTTTCTAAGGTTGTACTACATCCCATAGTTTGACGAACAAATAGACAGATGTGCTTTATCCAAGGGTGACTCATTATGTTTCCAATAAAGAAAATCCTTTCCCTTCCTCTTTTTGGGGTATATTTGATTTTTTTGTCTTTTTCAATGATTTTGGAAAAAGAATAAAGGAATGTTACGTTACAACAGAGGAACGAGTGGTACAAACATACAAGTTCAAGGCACAAGGACAAGATTGATGTTCAGAACAATGATACTCAAGAAAAAACCTTCGGGGGCCAAGGGTGTTAAGACGTAGAGGCAAAGTGCTACAAGGCTTGCGTGTAAGGTATGCTTCAGATGGTTTAGTTGGGATCAACATGAAGCTGACATTTAGACCAAAAACGCAGGTATGCAAACACGGTTAACAAAACACACAATGGTAACGTCCTTCGATGTAAGTTTAACGAGCCGAGAGAAGGTAAGCTCGGTGGTTTTTCATATTTAGAGAATCTGAAAAAACATAAAAGGAGACTCCATTGGGGTACCTTTTTCGAAGATAGTCTAGTTGGTTTGAAAAAGGGATAAACTAGCACTGACAAGACGTCTATTCAAAACCATTTTAACAAGTGTGACAAGGACAAGATCACTTGGCCATTTTTTCATTTTTAAGGAGTCTGAAAAAGCTTAACTATGGACTCTGTCAGGAATGTTCTTCTGGACCAGTTTAACGAGTGTGAAAGAATAAGGTCACTCGACGATATTTTCAATTTTAGGGAGTCTGAAAATAGCTTAACTATGGACTCCATGGGGGTTTCTTCTTCGTAAGTTTAGTCCCTCAGGCCCGAAAAAGGGATAAAATTATACCTGAGAGTACTCTTCTATAGAGCTAAAGTTCCATAGAGTATACCTTTGTTCGTACAGTTGACCATCTAGACCGAAAAAGGGGTAAACTATTGTCGGACAGACATGACTTCAAATGTCAGTTTAATGAGCGTGAAAGGCCACAAGATCGCTCGACAATCTTTTCATGTTTAGAGGGTCTGAAAAGGGTTTAAAAGAAGACCCGTTATGGAACATTCTTCTGGATCAATTTAACGAGTGTGAAGAAACAAGATCACTCGGAAACATTTTCATCTTTAGGGAGTTTGAAAAGGGCTTAAAGAAGACTCCAAGGGGGCTACAAGTCATGTATGAAACTAGTTCAGGTAGAGCCCACTGCTAGGCTTAGACTAGGAGTCTCTTCGATAGTCAACTTGGAAAGTCTCCCAAAAGGGAAGAAAACACAAACCACAGTGTAAGTCCTCCCTCGGTATAGAAACCGTAGTCATGGCGTCAAGGATAGCCTCATCTGAAGAAAATTTAAAATTTGAGAAATCACGCAAACGAGGGTCAAAAGTCCCAAAGGGTGAAGGAAACTGACCGTACTCGATTTGACGATGGAGGTTTTGGCTAGGACTGGCAGAGTCTATCAGTGAAGAATCACGATCACGAGGGCTTAAGGATCTACTAACAATGAGATTAGACTCAAAAGGATACTCAAGCCTACTTGGACCAAGAGGGGGAAACATGGGATCCCATGCCCCCATTGGATAAGACAATAGATCAATTTTTGAGACCAAGTATCGAGAGGAAACACGTGATTGCACAAGTTCCTGCTCAGAAGAAATTGAACATTGAGGATAAGATGCCACATAATTAACCCGTGGCAGGGTAGAGTCTACACGAACGCTAGGAACATATAAAGGGGTAGTATGAAATAATGTCGAATTAGGATGGTGATTATCAGATGCCATCTGGTCGATAGTAATAATGCTTCCATTATGAGCGAAATGCATCACCCGAAAGAGCGTAGACACCACAACATTCATAGCATATACATAATCACGCTCGAGAAGCATATTGAAATCTAACGGGCCTTGTACCACTATAACATTGAAACGGACAATATTCCCACCTAATGAGATAGGAAACTGAGGAAGAACCCCCAAATACTCATTAGAACGTCTGTTAAAAGCCAACAGTTCATGCGAAGAAGACACAAGCTTGGGAGATCTCAAGACTTTCCAAACCGAGGAGGATAAAATACTTACATAGGCTCCTTCATCCATAATACATCGATAAATGTTTGTTGAATTAAATTCAACCCTTATTTGAAAAGGTGTGGCAGAAAGAAGACGAGGCTCAACAGGGTCGGGTCATTCCAATCAAAGGAAACCATCCTAGGGCTTGGAGGGGGTGTGCTCGGAACGAGTGGAATGCCCCCTTGTTCTGAAAATATTGAACCAGAAATGCTAAAAGAATAGTCGGTAAACACGTCACTCCCCAAGAGAAGAGTGGGATCATATGATAATTTCATCGGCATGACCACTTTCACAACCAACAGTTGAATAGACTACAAGGAAACCTCTGAAGACTCAGAATTAGAAGAGCTTGCAGACAGGGACCAAAATCTTTGTACCTCTAGAATGTCAGGGCACAAATGAGTAAGGTGATCTCCCTTGCAAATCTTACAAGGGAACTTAGGCTTACATCCTATCCATCTAGGTTTCTCAATAGAATTAATGCCCCCATCATGACTAGCAGTGGTTGGTTGCACATCTCCAACATGACTTGCAGAGGTTGGTGATGGGTCGATAACATGGCTCACAGAGGCTGCAGACCTATTGCCAGTATGACTAGCAGGAACTGGACTTTTTCCCCCAGCATGACTTGTAGAGGGTGGGTGATTTCCCCCAACATAACATACAGAGGATAGGTGCTAGTATTCAATGTGACTTGTAGAGGTTGTCAACCTATATCCAACATGACTTGCAGAGGTTGGTGATTTCTTCTTCCTATTCTTCCTCTTTCTATTTTGTTTAGACTTTCGATTACTAGTAACTATACTTTCACCAGAGGTGGGAGAAGGAGGAGGAGAAGAATTTGCTGACGAAGAAGCATCAACAGGGTGCTCATGACTTAAGGTTCTTAACTGAGAAGCGTTAAGAGCATTTGGGACATTTGGAATGGTACCCAACCAAACTGGTAATTCCACATTCAGCCCAGGAATGTACAAAGTGGCCATCAAAGGGACACCAACATTTTTGAAGAAGGTAAAATCACAAGAATCCCCATGCAAAGGGGTTCCTTGGTTGGTATCGTTAGGAAATTTAGCCATGAATATCTTATGCACAGGTTCTCCCCTTGCGGGATCATTCAAATCCGTAAAAGTCTCACACACTGACTCTGAAGAACCAGTGGTATCAAAACAATGCCTATAAAAAGGAGGCCTCATGTTTCTAAGCGGAAGACCAACAAATCCTCACGATCGGCGGAGTGGGAGGTCTACCACCCTAGATCAGAGACCCAAATCCATGACTAACTAACTCAATATGGAAAACTAGGGAGCACAGACCACACACTAAAAGTTCCTAAAGGCAAATCAAGCAAATGACTAACTAGTTGGA
>JASDQU011101381.1:4065-15665 GCA_032191745.1 Picea mariana | reverse complement strand
GTTAGGGTTCTGGACATCCACACGAGCCAACCAAGCAATAACAACTCAACTCAGGGCTTAGGGACATCGATGAGGGTTTTAACTTTTGACACAAGTCAACTTTAGAACCTCACACAACAGAAACCCTTCAACTAGCTGCAATGCGTCACATTGGCAGAACAATCCACCTGCTCAATACACCACTTGACTTATCATCCTTCATCCACTAAAATCCTGGGACCACTCCACCACTGCACACTAAAACCTGTACCTGCCACAAATAGAAATTGCTAAATAGTAAATATAGACATGCCCAAAATAGCAGTGTAGCTCCAAAAAAGTAGAAAAAACAGGAAATATTGAAAATGAAGGTAACAACTGTGAGATTGTTGCCAAATATAGCATGTCTAAAAATAGACATTGCTAAATATAGCAACATCTAGCATGCCAATGAAAGTAGTCTCATTAGACTTGCTTTTCTGCAAGGAACCCAAATATGTGCTCAGAATCGACATGCAAGCCCCAAAAAGAAAATTGCTAAAAATAGTAGTGTTGTGAAACTACTTGCATGTCGCCCTAAACAGTCTCATAGGCATCATGAGCTCGCAAGGATCAAGAATTTGTAAAAATCTTGGACATGTGGGGCCTGGATCTCTGGCTCTTAGAAAAAATCAAACTACTTAAAATAACAGTTTCTTGGAATCTGGTGAAACTGACTCTTTAGCAAGCTTTGATCACTATGAAGGTCTAGATGCACCTATACTGGAACCAACATGATGTAATCTAACTGGGTCTTAACCCTCTAGTTGTGTAGGCAATTTGGTGGTTAACAAGGGTTCAATGATATGTGTGCACCAATCATAGAATGGCCATTGAGATAAGATAAGATAAATGTATTAATCTCCGACAAATGACCACTAAAGTAAGTCAATGGGACTGTTAGTTACAATAATGTCTAGACTCTATACAATGCGGGAGCACTAAAGTGGCTCCTATAAAAAGAAGTAGGAAGTAAAATAGAATATAAATCTAGTCTAAAACCTAGAAAGACGACTCCAAAAATGGAGAGGCAGCCCAGGGGAGAGATGTACAAGGTGACTAGTTCTAAAATCTACGGCATAGGTGGAACGAGGTTATAGTGGTTTTTGGAACCATCTCTCCTTACATTCAAGGCCGAATAAAGAAAACTCAAAATAGATGTTTATCTGGAAAGAGGAACAGGAAAGGCGCTGGAATGAGTGCCGTGCTGCTGTCTGGAAGGAAGACACTATTATGAAAGATCTCATCTGGCGACTAGTCTATCTGATAATGTTAGGTCGGGTTTGGGCATGTCATTGGGGTCTCACGAAGGTAGAGATGCCCCATGTCCTCACTGATCTGGGATCATCTCTATCTAACTGCTGCTTGGTGACCCTAGTCGGGAGCACCATAAAAAAGGAAGTGATCCACTGGGTGGTCGTTGGTCAAGGGTGTGGATGTGGTTGGAGGATAGAAGAACGGAGATAGAGGACCTCTTGCATGTATAAGGCTAGGCAATGTTGGTCGGGGTACCCAATGAAGCTCCCAAGCATTTATAGCCCCTTGAAAAGACAGTGGAACCATCTTCGAATCTCGTAGTAAACTGGGCAACGAAAGATGAATTGCTCCTTAATCTCAATCCCACGGAGATGGCACAACTGGCAGATCCTGTCTGAAAGGTCAATCTGATGGTTAATCTCAATCTGCAGTCTCTATGAGAACCAACTTTGAACTGGCCCAAGGGGATCCGAAGAGAGTGCATCCAATGGCGAAGTTTGTAATGGGATCGAACAATGAGTCCATTCCTCATAACCATGAAGTGCTTAGCATAGAAGGCCATCTTCAGACTTAACCCACCTTGGGGGCTTATCCAAGTGACCTGTACAAACTGCCTGTAGATATCCTCTCGAATGATTGTATTCATCTCCTATCTAGTAGGTAAGAGGTGGCCAAGTGCATTCAGGGAATATCAAAATGGAGGGAGTCAGACCATCGTAATGTCCACAGATGCAAAGAGATCTAGGACGTTGGCGTACCAACATTGGAGATTGAGTCGAAGAACTAGCTGATGCAATGGACTCTAATGAGCAGTACACTAGGTATGTATATCGGTCCCGTCCCTATAGAATTGTGGTGAAACTTGCACAGAGAATCTAGCTAGCAACAATTCGTACAAAGCTTGCAAATTGAGAGAGAGAGAAGAGATGAGAGAAAAGAATAAAGAATTTTATTAACCGAATGAGAGGATGGTAGAAATACACATGACCAAACTAATCCGTCATAGTAGTGTTCTAGAGATATGTGAGCACTCAGTGATGGACTCTGGAGTGAACTGCCACCTTGTCCTAGTTAAATGGTCTTGCAATCATCAATTAACTAGCTAATCACTAGTGGAGTGAGGAGAGAATCTAGCATGCACATGTGTAGTGACTTCCTAGTGATGATCCCAAGGTAAGTGCGCCCTCATGCTGATGATACCGAGGTGAGCATGCAACACTTGGTGATAATACCGAGGTTGACATCCAAGACTCCACACCATTAGTCTAACTAAAGTACAATTAAGTAAAGACTGAAGAGGATGTGGCACCCTCATCTAGGGGAGAATATCTTTGACCAGGGGCGCCCTCAACATAGACTAGTCAACCTAGGAAAATAAATACTAGGTGAATGTGTATTATCTCCAACACCCCCCTGAACACTATTATGGTGTAAATGATGAATGGGTCCTGACAACCAAGGCCATGTTAGGTACCCATTGTACAATGCATCTAATCAATGAACACTGAAAAATGAGGAAAGAGGGAAAGCCTCATGGGAAAACCCCCCCATCAAAGTACAATGCATCAAAAATGAAGAAGGAAGAAAGGTAGCTGCTAAGCAATTGTGTCCTTCACTCCAAGACGATCGTGTAGGAAGTGGAACTTCTACCTAGTAAATGTCTTGGTGAAGATGTTTGCAGTCTGTTTGATGGATGGACAGTACTGCAAATCGATGATCCTGTCATGTACCAACTCTCTAATGTAATGCGTATGGATCTCAATGTGTTTGGTCCGCTGTCTTTGCACTGGGTCTCTGCAAAACATGAGAGTATTCTGATTGTCAAACCAAATGATAGTTGGACGGTGGAACTGGATGCCAAGCTCAACGAAGAAGTTCTGAAGCCAAAGTGTCTGAATAGTGATGTTGACCGCTCCTCTGTACTCGACCTTTGTTGAGGATAAAACAATTGTTGATTGCTTTATGCTCGACCAACAGATGGGACTGAAACCCAATCTAAGCACGTATCCGGAAGTGGACTTGCGATCTATGCTATCGCCAACCCAATCATAATTTATGAAGCCCATGAGATCTAATGCACAACCTGCTACATAGTGATCCCATAACTAGTGGTGCCTTGAACATATGCGAGGATGCGCTTGGAAACCTTCCACTATAGCTCATGTAGCTCATGCAGGTACTTGGAAACTACCCCTACTGCATATGAGAGGTTAGGCCGGGTTTGGGTGAGATACATAAGGCTCCCCACAAGCTGTCAATACAAGGTGTTGTCCACCAATGGTGTATCCTTTCCATCCTCAAGATGTACCCCAGACAGAAAGGGTGTGGCTGTAGACTTGTAGTCAATCATGTGGAATCTAACTAAGAGATCCTTGACATACTTAGTTTGAGACAACTTGATGCCCGAAGCATCCTGGTTGATCTCAAGGCCAAGGAAAAAGTGAAGTGGACCCATGTCCGTCATAGAAAACCGGTCATGCAAAATGTCTTTGACCGCAACAATTGCTGAGGCCGAACTTCCAATGATTACGAGGTTATCAACATATAGAACCAAGATCAACAAGGAGTCAGAGGTTCTCAACATGTAGACGTTTGGATCTGATTTACATCTTTAGCAAAATGTCGAGGAAGCAAATAAGCATCCATCTTCGCATACCATGCTCTAGGCGCCCGCTTGAGGCCATAGAGTGACTTTTTTAGTTGACATACTAAGGATGAATTTTGTATGAACCCCTGAGGCTGCTCCATGTAAATCTCTCCTCTAAGAGATCCCCATGAAGAAAGGCATTCTTCATGCCCATCTGGTGAACTTCCCACCCCCTGGCTGCTGCGATGGCAAGGGCCAACCAAATGGAGTCCATCTTTGCTACTGGAGCAAAGGTCTCATCATAGTCTATCATGTGGATTTGCTGAAAACCTTTGGCAAAGAGTCTTGCCTTGTACCTGCCCACTTGTTCGTCTGGTGCCTTCTTGGTCCTGTAGACCCATTTGCATTTGGCAAGCTTCCCGTTTGAAGGAAGCGGAACCAGATCCCAAGTTTGGTTCTTGAGGAGAGAATTGTACTCCTCCTGCATAACGGCTTCCTAGAAGGGATTCCCTATGGCCTCTGCATAGGTCTATGGGTTTGAATCTAGAACCATGTAGCAATGCATGGGCATCACTGGTTCGGTAGCTGTGAGTGCATGAGGAGGCTCATCAAACTAGGACCTAGTCCTCCTCTGATTTGCTGTATCACCCACAAGGTCACCTACTGCTTGTAGGGTGGTTTGTGCCCACTTGGGCTCTGTTGTGGCTCATCATCTGCATGCTCATCATCTTCCGAATCAAATTCAGAACAAAGATCTGAACCATGATCTGAATGGGTGGAATCATCATCTTTGATGTCTGGTACATGCAGAAGTACATAGGTCTCCGCATGGGTCTCCAATGGTGCATGCATTTCCTCAAACTGGACACTTTTCTCACTAATGAGCTTGTCTGTTGAGGGATCAATCAACCTGTAACCCTTCACACCATCGGGATATCCAATGAAGATGCATGTGATGCTCTGAGGATTTGATGCTTTCCTCTTTTGATAGGGTACGCGGGCCCACACACGTGATCCAAATATTCAGAAGTGAGTGAATTTTGGTTTGCTGCCGCTCCATGCCTCAAAGGGAGTCTTGTCCTTGACAAAATTGTGAGGAGATCTGTTTTGAATGTAGTTAGCACAATTAAGTGCCTCAACCCAAAGCTTGGAAGGAAGAGACCTTGCATGCAACATGCAAGTGGCCATCTCTTTGAGGGATCCGTTCTTCCTCTCAGCTACCTCGTTTTACTGCAGAGTGTATGGTACTGTATGTTGCAGCTCTATACCTACCTTTGAACAAATATGTTGGACATCCTTGTTCACATATTCCCCCCCCTTATCTGTGCATAGGATCTTGATCTTCCTCCAGGACTGGGTCTCAACTTGTGCTTTGAAGTATTTGAGATGCTTAAAAACTTCGGATTTCTGCCTGAGAAAATATACCCAAGTGTATTGTGAGAAATCATCAATAATTGTAAGCACGTACCTCGCTTTGCTGATGGACGGATGAGGAAAGGGTCCCATTAGATCACTGTGGATAAGCTCCAAGGGAGAGGAGACCCTCCAAGCCTTCCCTTTCTCAGACTTCTCTTTAGGATGTTTGCCAAGAACGCATCCTTGAAAAACTCCTTTAGAAAAGTGTATGTCGGGCAAGCTTGTGACCATTCCTTGTGTGCTGAGTTGCTACATGTATTTGAAGTTTAGATGACCAAATCTCTCATGCCAGAGTCTACTATCATAATCAACATGAATGCATAATCGGACTTAGCAATAAACTTACTGAATGTATACAAACGAGACTAGTGATTTACCTCACCAATAACAATCTTGGAGTTATCATGCATATTATTATCCCCAACTCCTAGGGATAACTAAGGAGATGATGTCTCGAGGCCCTCAGGTTGCAGACATGGAGTACCGAGAGACAACTTGACCAACAGTGTCCACTTGCATAGATAGAGGCCTGCCTCGCCACCACAGTTCCAGGTTCATCACGACGGTATCGACCACATCAGCTGGATTCTGGAAGACATTGGGTCTTGCTTCATGAGGTACAAGCCAGGTATCATGATGAGTGTCATTTCAATATTTGAGGCATTTGAGTTTGTTGCATCTATAACTTCTTTTGATTATGTAACGTTTGCTTGGCAATTATGCTCTTTGCCCTGATTCACTTTGGTGGTTGACATTGCGCCCTAGTAAGTGGGTCACCCTTAGGGATAGGTTTGCTACTGGGAGGTCCTCTTGACGAGTCATCGTGCCATTCCCGACCATACTTGTCACTTTCCACACTTCATCCCCTCATCTCCTTACCTTTTGGGATCTTCGGGTGTACTGACCCAAGAAGGGGTTGTCCCTCATTTCATGGGAAGAAGGGGCTGAAGGCCCAGAGGGGAGATATCTGGCAAAAGATAAAAGCCTAATCATGAACCTTCTAGATGCTCGCCCAAAGAGGTCTTGAGAGCAATAAAACGCCTCTTCTAAAAAGTCAAAGACCTGCAAAAGCAAACACATAATATAAATGTCCCATTTGATTGAGGGATTTACACAAAGTGTGTTACAAGCTAGACTATACCCCCATGGCACTATGTGTACTTCTCCCTTCAAGTGACACTTTGGTACTGCCCCCCAAGCTAATCGATTCACCCTAGGGAGTACCTAGTGTTTGGACTTTAATTAATTAATGGCAATAAATGGGCTTGGAAAAAGGATGCATCGAAAATGAAGGTGCAACACACCCTCTACAAAGGCACCCATAAATGAGACACTACGACCCCTTGTATGTCATGAACCCCATGCCCAAAATCTTCCCCCCCATCCATGACACCTCATCCACATGACTTAGAAAGAGGTCCCCTTGCGAAACACTCCTAAACTTGAGGAATGAGTCACCCAATAGGTTGCTTTGTCAACCCTCCCATACCTAAACTTGGCAAATTGCATAGGGTCTTTGAGCACTTGTTTATTTTGAGGAGGTAGTTTGGATGTACATGCTTAGATGGCTCTTTTATTGATTTGATTTACTCATCATGATGCATTTGACTTTAGATTCTTGGAGGGCGTATTCATTGTCTTTGTAGGACCTAGTTGGTGGATAGTTTTGGACTAACAAGCCTAGCTCAGGTTTCCATGGGGCTTGAATCCCATAGGTTGGACGCCAAGGGCCCACACTCTTGATGATGATGACATGCCTTTGGAGGCCTAGAGGACACCTTAGAAGATCTTACCCAGACCCTACATTCTAAACGACTTGCTTGAAAGGGCCAAAACGTCACCTTTTGAGGGCTTGATGTCACCCTAGGGCTAGGTTGTGGTGGTGATGTATGTTTTGATTGGACATTTGGCACTTTTTGGAGGAAGAGGTCCATGGATCGTGGAAGAAAGGCTTTGGTTGAAGACAATTGGCCTTTGGAGGCCTAACGCTCCCTTCTCCAACTCAACGACTTGACCAAAAGTGCCAAACATTGCCCAAAAAAGGGGTGACGTCTTGTTTTTAGGGTTTCTCTGATTTGCAAACTATGAATTAAATAATATTACTTTTGTAAAGGGGGAAGATAAGGGCTGTTGACCCCTTATCTTGTGTTTTACCCTAAGTTTTGTGGACAAACATGTTTTAGAACATTTTGTATAAATAGAGATCAACTTTATTTCATTTGAATCATAGCTTTCCCATTGTGAGAAGACATTGGCTGAAATTTGCGCCCTCTTGGGCATTTTTGGTATCTCCCTCTTGTGCAAATGCTTCTTGGTGAATGCTTGAGCTAAAGTGGTGCGCCCCTCTTCAAGGCTTATGTTCTTGCTCTTGGATGGTAATTTGCTTGGTGAACTAGGGTTTGATCTCTCTCTCTCTCTCTCTTGGAATTGGTAAGTAAAATCTGCTTTTGTTATTTCTTTCTTGCTTGTTCTTGGTCATTGTTGGTTGAAACTCTAGGAGGAGTACGTTGTATACACCCTCCATTAAGCTTTATCTCATTTGCTAAGTTTATAAGACATTTTTGGCAAGGGTTGCTAAGAGAGGTACAAATGTGTACACCCTCTTAGATTTACCCTAGTTTGATTGGCACGCCTTAGGGAGTAAGAGGATTTACACCCATAGGGATCTTGTTGATCTTACTTGTGTTTTAAAGACTCCATTCACCTGATTTTATAAAGGCACTAATGTAATTTTTTGCATTGGAGAAATGAATTGTTTTCCTTGGTAAACATGTTTTGGTGGGATGTCAATCTGATGGAATGTACCTTTTATGGTGTTAGTGCTATCTTTGTATGACTGTAAAATTGCAACTCACTGCACAACAAAGGTGAGCATTGGGACACCATGCCCTCGACTGCATCACATTTCCATGCAAATCTCTTAATAGAAATAAATTATAAGTATCAGAGTTATAGAAACATTATCCATATACATTCCAGTGTAATCGATTCTCCCCAGTTGAGATAGTGATAACCGTCATCCATAAACAAATATCAAGAATACTATAATGGATCATTTCAATAAATGTTACTCCCTCTCCTAACCATTGTTTGGATAGAAAGTCTGTCCACACAACAAAGAAACTGATATGATCTTCTATGAAAGCAAGCAAAGGTAACGGATGAGGTTCATAGGTTTGTTTACTAGCTATGCTTCAGTGTATGTCTCATGTACGGTTTGACCCTTCAGCCTTTATCCTCGAGACAGTCTTTTGCAACAGATGTTTGTTCATGTGAGTAATTGAACAAGGCTAATGTGTAAACATGACACAATATGGTTGCTCCCAGCGATGCAAATTTGGGAGTAAATACAAAAATTCAGTTTTACAGGAGCTCTTTTTCATTTGTATCCCTTTTTGGCTACCTAAGCATTGAAGATACATAGCTAGAGAAAATCCATTTTCCTTTATCCTTTATCCTTGAGACAGTCTTTTGCAACAGATGTTTGTTCATGTGAGTAATTGAACAAGGCTAATGTGTAAACATGACACAATATGGTTGCTCCCGGTGATGCAAATTTGGGAGTAAATACCAAAATTCAGTTTCACAGGAGCTCTTTTTCATTTGTATCCCTTTTTGGCTACCTAAGCATTGAAGATACATAGCTAGAGAAAATCCATTATATGCAATCTTCCTAAGCTTCCTGTTATCATCACGTGCAATTTAAGTATGAGGAGATTTGAGAGGAATCCAAGAGAAATCTGTGCTTTGTTGATAGTTTAGGAAGTGGGTCAATTATAATCATTCCATTGTGATTGTCTTCATACTGAGGTGAAGAAAGGCCATTGCAGCACTTATGGTAATTGGGACGTTAATTAGGCTTGGGAGATTTGGCATTGTTTTGGCAGTATTGAAGATGTAGTGGCTATGCGCATGTAGTTGGTGATTTCTGTAGTCTACTGAAAAGAGTGAAAATGGAAAGCATCTGGGTTCATCTTCCTTATAAATACATTTGCATTTGCTATTCTTTTCATTTTGTGTTCGATAAGCAGCTTTGTTTGGACACTAGGATGAGAAGTAACAAAACTGAAATTATTTTACTGTCATTGCAGTAATGTGAATTTTGAAAAGCCAGAAATAGCTACGCTACATTTTCTGGCATTTTCAATTTTTATTTTTTGGCGCAGTGTACCTTCTGGGAGGGCATCAGTGGTTCATTTTTCTTTATGCTGACAGGTTGTGCATTTGAACAATAAAAGGAAAAACATAGCTAGTTAAGTCTTTGATTCTTTGAAGTTATTTTGCTGTCATTACAGTGAATGTGAATTTTGAAAAGCCAGAAATAGCTATGCTACTTTTTCTGGCATTTTTTTTTGGTGCAGTGTATCTTCTGGGAAGGCATCAGTGGTGCATTTTTCTTTATGTTGATAGGTTGTGCATTTGAACAATAAAAGGAAAAATATAGCTAGTTAAGTCTATGATTCTTCTAGTACTAGATGGCAAGATTGTCAACTTGAGAGTGCCTCTGCATGAAATCATTTTATTAAAAAATGATCTCACAAAGGTGAGAGACATCAATATCCAATTGCCACCAAGGAAACAGTGAAGTCTGGAGTTTCTGCTATTGGACTTTCTGCATTCTTGTGTTTTTTCCTGCTGGAAGTAGTTGCCTTTTGCTCCTAAATGGTATGTTTGTCTCTGATTGTCTTTTATTTATCCTCAAGTCATCTCTCTATTGTTCTGTCTTGAGTCTTGTGGGTTTCCTCTGGCCTAATGCAAGCCTTCCATTCTTAAAGYTTGTTTACATGCTATGTCGCTAGAAGATTTCTCTGGCATCCGTCCCTCCAGATTCAKGTAAGTCATTGGACAATCAACAATAGTAATATTGCTGGATGCAAGATGATTTTTTTATAATTTTATTTTTATACTGGGAAGTAAGGATGGAATCTCCAGGAAATTGCACCCATTGCAAATTTACTTGCRTGCATTGTCACAGAAYGCTGAAGTAGATTGAAAAGATTTTAGAGACCATATTATTGTTTTTCTGTTTTTTTGGGTTCTCTGTATGTTATGGGGGTCTAGTTGCACTTGATTGGGCTGTAGCAATACATGCTGAGGGTCTGTCAGATACATTTAGATGTCTGCTTTAGTATATTCATATTAAATCACTAACTRTATTGTTATAGGTATAATTGTATCATATCACATTCCAATTTGTTTATAAGTGCGAGCTAATTGTTTATCTGACTTTATTAGTAAGTTTAATCATTATTTCATGATTCGATTTGCATTTTCAATGTTCTGTATTTTTACTTGATTCTTAAATTCGTTTTGGAAATGCTGTGTTTTTATATCATGTGAGGCTTAGACATGAACTAACTATTTGCATTACTCTCTTAGCAGTTGCTGCGAGGACTTAAGTATCTGCATTCTGCCAATGTGTTGCATAGAGATTTGAAGCCAAGCAATCTATTATTGAATGCTAATTGTGACCTTAAGATATGTGATTTTGGTCTAGCTCGAACAAACTGTGAGAAAGGACAGTTCATGACTGAATATGTTGTCACTCGATGGTATAGGGCTCCTGAATTGCTTCTGTCCTGTGAGGAGTATGGTACATCGATCGATATTTGGTCTGTAGGCTGTATATTTGCAGAGTTGTTGGGACGAAAGCCCATATTCCCTGGTAAGGATTATATTAACCAACTTAAACTGATTGTCAATGTACTTGGCAGCCCAGATGAAGATGATCTAGACTTTATTGAGAGCCAGAAGGCCCGCTCCTACATAAAATCACTTCCTGTTACTTCCCATGCATCTCTACAACGTTTATATCCTCGAGCAAATCCTTTTGCTATCAGCCTACTAGATAAGATGCTATCTTTTGATCCTCGCAAAAGAATCACTGTTACAGAGGCTCTTGAACACCCATACTTTTCTGCACTTCATGATCCAAGCCTAGAGCCTTCTGCAACAGCACCCTTTGATTTGGACATGCCTGATGAAGAATTGAAAGAAGAAGAATTGAGGGACATGTTCATTAATGAAGTGCTATATTATCATCCAGAAGCTGCAAATACATTATAAATAGGTGTAAAAATGTCCATTATCTTGTGTTGGATGACTTCATGGAGGAGAAGATGAGACACAAAGATGGCCTGGCTTTGAATTATATCTTGAAGTGGGGCGAGAAGTTTTGTTCAATATTGTACATGTATATAATTTCAATTTGTGTTTTCTCTTTGTAAAATTTTTCTGAGAATTGTTGATGAATTCATGCAGAGTTTTGTTTTAATTGCTCTGAAAGTCTGAAGAGAGAGGGAGTCTTTTATAACAGGTTATT
>JASDQU011101380.1:36942-47480 GCA_032191745.1 Picea mariana | reverse complement strand
CAATGCATTTTGAGCTTTCCTGGGTGCTGCAACGATTTACTGTCGTAGAGCAATACTAGATCTCCTTCCTTGAACATCTTCCTCTTGATGTGGCGGTCATGCTAATATTTGTCTCTTGCTTTCCGTACTTGTTAGTGTAATCCTGCCAAGATTCAGTCTTCCTCCATCGACAGTAACTGATTCAGTCTTTCCTGTATTGTGCCTCGTTCTGTCATGTGTGTGATAGCTGCTACATGTAGACTAGGTATTAAAAATTCTAATGGAACTATTGCTTCTTGACCATAGACTAGTTTGAATGGTGTGTGGCATATCAATTTTTTTCATGTGGTTCTATACGCCCATAACACTGCTAGTACCTTGAGGTCCCAATCATCTTTGTTGATGTTACATATCTTTTTCAAGGTGTTCTCTAGAATTTTGTTGAAGGATTCTACCATGCCATTTGCCTGTGGATGATACTGTGTGTTGTTTTGGTCATGAACTTCAAACTCTTCAAGCATCGCTCGGATGGTGTTGTTTATGAAGTGCATTCCTTGGTCACTCATCAAAATTATTGGGCACCCAAATCTAGTAATTACCTGCTCAAATAGAAAGTGTGCAGTTGTCTCTGCACTGCAATCTTTTACTGGTGTGGATTTTTCCCATCTTGTTAGGTATTTCATCATGGTAATAATATATCTCGCCCCCATTATTTTGGCTGGTGGGTTAATGGGTCCCACAAATTCTATTGCCCATTTGTCAAATTCCTAAAGTGTCACTTGTGGTTGTAGTGGCATCTCGTCCCTTCTATTGGGTTTGTCTACCCTTTGACAGACATCACATTGCTGACAGTACTCTTTCGAGTCTCTGTGGATCGTTGGCCACCATAATCTTGTGCATAGTACCTTCTGTGTGGTATCTTTTCCTTCATAATTCCCTCCTGCTATTCCCGCATGGGCTTCTGCTAAAATTCTTGTTCGTTCATGGTCTAGTACGTATCTTCATAAGATGTTATTTGTGCCCATCTTGTATAGATGTCTTGCGATCAATTGATAGTCGGTTGTGCGGACTACCAGGTTCTTCTTCTGCGTACTGGTATATTCTTGCGGTGCAATACCTATGCTCAAGTTGGATGATCTTTGCGAAGTAATCGTCAGCAATCTGTACTGAGAATAGCGGTGCATTTGGAAATTTGTCTTCTAAATTCATTGGTTCCTCTCCATTTGTGACCCTCGATAGGTGGTCAAGTCTTGCATTCAGTTTTCCTTGTTCAACTATTACCTCAAAGTCGAATTCTTGAAATAGCAATAACCATCGACAGATTCTCCCCCCCAACACTGGCTTGTTGACTAGGTATTTCAGGGCTGAAGGATCTATAAACATCTTAAAGTGTTTTCCCAATAAGTAATGTCTGTATTTTTGTAGTGCATAAACTATAGCTAGGCCTTCTCTTTCTGTCGTGTTATTTATGTTCTAAGTATAATAATTTTTTACTTGCGAACGTTATCGGGTGATCCAAGTCTCTTGCTCCTGGTTGCACTAATATAGCTCCAAGTGCTATCCCTGATGCATCTACATGTACATGGAATGTCTTCTCCCAATATGGAAATACCAATATTGGTGCGGTGACCATATTTTCCTTCAAGGTATCCAGACTATGTTGGCACTCATCGTTCCATTGATACTTTGTATCCTTCCTTAACAGTTTTTCCATTGGCGTTGTAATCTGCGTGTAGCCTTTGATGAATTTCCTGTAATATCCCGTATGTCCTAGCATTTCTCTTAGTTGGCAGACTATTTTTGGTGCTGGTAGGTTAACAATGACTTCGATTTTGTACGGATCCACTAGCAAACCCTGTTTGCATACTATGTGTCCCAATAGTATCCCAAATGGTGCTCCAAATATGCATTTCTTGATATTCAGTGATATATGGCACTGCCTGCATCGTTCTAACATCAATTGTAAAACTTCCACATGGTTTTTTAGTAAGCTATACACTATCCAATCATCCAAGTATACTTCGAGGAATTGATGGATGAATTCCTTAAATGTTGTGATGACCATTCTAGAAAATATTGCAGGTGCATTCTTCAGTTCGAATGGCATGACTATATACTGATAAGATCCCCATTCTGTCATGAACGTGGTCTTGTGTCTATCCTCTTGTGCTATCTTAATCTGATGATATCCTGAGAATCCATTGGTGAATGAGTAGGCTTCGTGGCCTCCTATGTTCTCGAGTACTTTGTCCATGAACGGTGTGGGGAATGGGTCATGTAGGCATGCATCGTTCAACTTCCTCAAGTCGATGCATATCCTGATCCCTCTTCCTTGTTTCTTGTCATGTACTACCATCGAGTTTATCCATTTTGATTCTTCGACTGGTTTGATGATGTCATCCTCGAGCATCCTATCAATCTCATCTTTAAATTTTTATTTGTATATGGGGTTCAATCTATATGGTTGTTTTTTAATGGGTCTTGCATCATGTCTAAGTTGTATATTCATTTCTCCTAAATCTCCGGCTATGCCTTTCATCTCTGTAAAGGTTGTGGTAAAAAGGTCGTTGTATTCACGCAACAATTATGTGATTCTTTCTAGTGTCTGTTCGTCCTAGTAATCTCCAATGTTGACCATTTTGGGCTGCTCAGTGGTCCCTATGTTAACCTTCTTTATCTTGATTGGCACAGAGATGACCTCTGACTCTGAGGGTGGTCCTTCCACATCTCTCTCACCTTTGACTTCTTCGATCTGAATATCGCGTGAATCATCTTCAACTGGTGCTTCCTCCTGTACGTGGTAGCATGATAGTAGATCCTTGACTGTCTTCTTATTTCGTTGATGTACCTCTGTGATAGCTTCCACTTCCAGTTATTCAATGAATATGATGTCTCTAATCCATTTCAGGGCTGTGTCTATGTTGGGGTTCTCATGCTCGAATGAGAAAGTGACTATAAAGTTTTGTTGGAGTGTTGCCCATGTCTTGGTTCCTTTACACATTTCCTGGTCTGTATACCAATTCGCTGGTATGCCCTCTAAAGTATGAATGAAGTGGTGAGACCATTCCTTCGGTGGCGTCATTTTCCATAGCGTTTTGCATGCCTCCAAGTGTTCTGCTCGTGTGCCTAGTCTGTCATATTTATGTTGTTTGTTACCTGTCTGTTCTGCACTGAACCTTATGCATATTAATCACTTACATTGGTACCAATCTATGATAGTCTCTTTGTGTGCACCCCACCATCTTGCGGGTGTAGCCTTTAGTGCTAAATCTAGTGCTAGCAATCTCTGGTTTTCTAATACTTCGTCTTCATATTGTGTCAAGAAAGTTTCCAAATCATTTAGCCCGTGAAAACTGGGTGGTTCTCTCATTTCTGTGCCAATCCACCTTATTGTGCGGTATATTCTGGCACACCTTCTTGTGGATACTTCATGTAGTCTTTGCTGCCAGTTTTCTAACCCAATGTCTGATTTTGTTGTACATGAAGTAATGCTCTGTCAACTGAGTACCCCGTTTGTAGTTGGGTTTATATAGTCTGCATCGCGCATAGTTGTTCTATACAACTAGCCGATCTCTTCTAAATCCAGACAAGTGGGTTCTACGAACCTCTCTCTTTTTGATGGGTCGAGTGGGGCTATGACCCTGTAGTCCCCTGACTCAAATGTCATTTTTCTAGTTTTTAAGTTAATTATGGTCTGGTTGTCGAACGCCCAATCGAGACCAAGTAGCATCGGGTAAGGTGTTGTGTTGTCTACTATTTCGATGACTTCAAAGTCTGCCTTAGTGCACACACCATCCAGATCTACCATCACTCCTTTCAATCTACCTATTGGTAGGACTCTATGTTGGTTTGCTAGCTTTAATTGAACAGTTGAGTATCCCAGTGTATGTTCTCCCATGCATTGTCATGTAGCTTTTGGTAGTACATTCACTTCGAATCCTAGATCTAGTATAACATCTCCCATATTGAAATTCCCCCATGTTAGCATTTAGTCTAAATTCCCTACTTGTTTTTCTTCTTGTATGTAGGTGGTTGATAGTTTTCAATTCTGGCTTATGTTTCGTCTCACTGCTACATTTTTCTAGGATGTTTTTCAATATTTTGACAGATGAAGGATCACTTAATATTTTGATGCATGATTGCAAAAAGTCTTTGATAGTACTTACTTGTTCCTTGGGTTTTATTCTATTGGTATGGTTCAGTGATGGTGGAATTTCATATTCCATAGCTTCCTTGCTCTGTTGTGCAGTCAGTGCAATGTTCTCCTTCTATAATTCTTGTCGGGCTTCTATAAAGATCTCCTTCTCCTTATGCACATCGAACTTCTTCTTGGGGCCAGTGTTCTTCTTTACCCATTGGTTTTGTGTTGGTTCCTGTCGAACTGCATCATTTCCTACTTTCGCTCCTCCTCAAGTGACTATGTTGATGTTTCGTCCATCATCCCTTGCTTCAGTTGAAATCCCTTGAACTTTCTAGTTATTTTGATTCCTTTTTCCCTGGTTCTTTACAAGTAATTTCGGACATTCCTCCGTATCGTGGTCTGATGCGTGACAATACATACAAGTCACTGGTGGTAGTGGGCACTCCCGTGCATAATGTCATGGTTGCTAGCAATTGTGACATGTGATTGGTCCTCGACCACGTCCAAAACCTCCTATGGCTCATCCTGCTCCTCTATAAGCTACATGATCACCTCGCAGTGTGTTATAATGTGATCCCTGATTATACTATGCGGTATTGTTCTGGGGTTGTGTCAGGTTGTACTGTGGCTACGTGTTATTGTACAGCTGCGATGCAGTATTATACTGTTGATGCACGGTGTTGTATGGGGCTGGGGCTTGAGTGAACTATGGTACTGATTGCCCAGTCATCATTTATGCATGTACCCTGTATGTGTCTAATGTTTTTTCCCGCATCAACTCCATAGTTCTATAATCTTTTTCGTCATGGTTGACTGACTTGCAAAAGGTGCAATATGAGTTCTTTGGGACTGTTTGGTATTTCTGCATCATTGTGCAGTGGTAAGGGTCATGACCCAGTTTCTTGCATATTTCACACCATAATCCTACTTGTGGTAGTGGGTTTGGCATCCCTGTCACCATATACTGTGTGAATCTTGGGCATTCATTTTTATGGTGTCCTTCCATTCTGCAGGTAGTTCACCAAACGGATTCTCTTTTGTCCTTGTTCTTATTATGGTTCATCTGAAATGTTAAGTTCTTCATATCCTCCTTCAGTTCTTTGATAGCCAGGTCCATATGTTGGTATTGATTCTCTTCCAATTGCAAGGCTTCCTGCAGAGCCTCTGCCTGCGTCTAAAACTTATGTTGTCGTAATGGATATTTTAATTGTGGGAGTAGTGAGTTGACAAATAGGTGTCAATGTTGCATATCGGTCATAAGATATTTTAACTTTACTTTTAATCGCTTGAATCTTTGGTCAATATCCCATACAGATTCTCCTGTTTTCTGTCTTATTTCAATCATCTCATTCATGTATTGATCCTCTAAGCTCGACTTCTGGAACTCTCTTTATCAATATTTTCTTAATGTTGTCCAATGTCCTTGTCATTCCAGGAACATTATTTGTGTCTCTACTCATGTATCAGTCTTGTGCTCGGTCTCTTAGAGTGATCCCTAGCTGCATGAGTTTGGTGTCTTCATCAGTGATCTTCTTTGCTTCCCAGATCTTTGTGCAAATGAACAGATGTTTCTCAAGGTCTTCTGTTGCTTCTCCTTGAAACTCTGGTAATCTGATAGTAGGATCGTGTCCTACCATTCCAAATATTGAGCTACTCCCTCCTCTGCGCGGTGTAGATACTTGACTAAGGTTGCCTGAACTGGATCCTCCATTTGTTTCTCCTTATGTAGATGTACTTCCTGATGTCGGACTTCCTCCGAACTTTGGTTGTCTAAACAGTGGTGTTCTCTTTGGTGTATTGGTCGCACATGGGTTTATGGGTTCCACACTGACATTAATATGAAAGGGATGGCTACCTTCTCCTCTTTTTCTTGGGCCTCTTGTTTTCCTCTCATATGTGGCACACAGGATTTCCTCAATCTGCTCCACAGCTCAGAGATCCTCTACCTCTTCCTCATCGCTTCCCAATCCCTCCCTCTCGGCTACGAATCTCTTTTTGGTATTCATCTTATAAATGTAGGGTGCTCCTCTACGCATCATTCCTGTTGATGCCAAGATCCACTTAAATTGGTCTTCATCCATCAAGATCGGGTCCAAGGGTTCCTCCTCCTTCTTCTCTTTATCCTGCCCTCCTTCCATTCCTCCTCTCTCTATCAGTGCTTCCCCCATTCCCCCATGCATGCAAGGAAGTCTAGTTGTCTGATTCCATTGTCATTACACCTTTTTTATATAGCAATATCTTGGTAGAAGTATACAGTGATAGAATGTACCTTCCTCTAGGTCCTCATAGGAACTCTTGCTCGGTTGCACTGTATGACTTTGTTGTGTCTACCGCAAATTTTGTGATAAATCCTACCACAATACTGTCGAGACAAAAGTCGACTGCGTAGGTGAATTTGTTGTTCACTTGTTGCAACTATTGGATCTGTACTAGATTCCAATCTAGCTGTCAAATCTGGTTTGTCATGTGGTTATCCTTTAACCTTAAGATCCACTCCTGTAGCAAATGCGGAAAATCACAGAAAAAGACTTCATGTAAATCCGTAAATACGTATTTATCTAGGTATTTACACGGTGTGATCCTGGGGTTTATATTGTCTTTCTGTGCAAACTCTATCTCTTTAGTTCTCAACCATCCCTCGATTTATTCTCTTGTGGGGTTCCAAGGTCTCAACATTCCCTTCTAACGGCTCATTTCTCGTATGTTTTGCTCCTTCGGTTCTTATTCATTCTATCTCATCTACTCAGTCCTCTCTTGTTCCTCTTAACATGGAAATGGAACCGTTTATTGGTTACTATTTCCCTTCTCAGGTTGTCTGAGTTATTGACCCAGGGTTCATGTCATTTAGGGTTCCAACAAAGCCTCTAAAACTATCGGCCCTCCTGGTAATCCAGAAGGCAACACAACACCCGGAAGGTACTGCGCAGTCTCACCCGAGATAGCTTTAAATGGCCGACTGTAAGACTCAGGTGTTTATATCCTAGGACAGAGTAGGGGATAGGGGTTTCTTGATTAAAGCCAAGTACCATGAAGTTGTAAGGTAAACTACTTATCCCTTGAAGTCGCATACGTATATTTCATAGTTTAATTCCAATAGAGTATAAACATATTCATAACAATGTGCTAACTCATTCATCAAGCTTAACCATTAATTGTTGAAAGAAAGAAGAGACATGCATACATTCAACATATTACACGAGTATTACCATGGTTCACCCCCTCCTGGGCTATGTCCACAAAGATTTGGCTCTTGGCTCTTTTATTATGGAATTTATGCATTCTTGGTGCCTCACGCTTACAATTCTCCACAAAAGTGGGTAATATCTATGTGAGGCGAACTAGATCGCACCAAGCTCTACATCCTGTGGTCTAATCCTCATATCTACCTTCCCTCGTATCTTCTTTTCTCAACAGCTTACAAAATTGATTCATATAGTTAAAAACATTACATATTGCCTATGCTCCTACGTGGTTACAGTCTCCAAAACTTAACTCCAAAGCCTAACCCTCAACAACAACAATAGCACTAACAATCACCCCCCCTATATGATACGTTTGTATCTATATTTATACATTTCGAGCTCTTCATCCTTTTAAAAAATATTACCAAAACCCTAACCCTTCTTACGTTAGGTCTTTCTCCCATGCACATGATTTACTTCCTCCAGCTATCGTGTTCCTTTTTGCACACTTTCTTGCATGTGTGTGTGTTGTCCTTTTGCCAGTTCTTACTTCAGTTTTTTGCACGCTTTCTTTCCCACGATCGTTCTTCTTTCCCCTTCGGCCTGATGCCAACAAGGAGAGAAAAGGAGAAAAATAAGAAGCTACAAGCAGAAATATACAAGAAAGAATACACTCAGGAACTAGAACAAATGATCACAAATTTGAAGGTTCAAATAGAAGAAGATAAAAGAATTGAAGAAGTACTGAAAGAACAGCTAGAAGAAAGAGACAGGATCATTGGAAATTTGGAAGCGAAGATTGTCACATTAAGAAAGGATATTCAAGAGAAAAATATGTAGAACAACTCAAAAGTTTTGGATAACATTATCATCAGTAAAAAGCCTCGTCATGACAAGCCCAGACTTGGATACAATCAGACAGAAAAGGTATCAACTTCCAAAACAACAGAACAAGAAACATATCCAAAAATTTGTGCAGAAACAATCAAAGGGCATATGAAGACCTATAAAGAAGATTATAGGGACACTCCTCCACTGAGAAGATTCATATTTCATAATCAATGACTGACCGATAGGCCTCAGGAAGATGAAGGATTTAGAAAATCAACTGCTTTCAAAAGATATTCAACTCCCAAGTATCAAACTATCTTTTTTGGTTTATGTTATGCATGTAATAATTTTGGACATAAATCTATGAATTGCAGAGCTAATAGCAGGAACATAAAAAACTTTGAAAGTCATACCCAAAAGGGTTATCTAAGAAGGCCCAGTGAAACACAGAGAAGAAGTTACAACATGTTTGAATCATTGAGCATTAAAGTGGAATGCTACAAATGTAACAACTTTGGACCCATGGCCAAAGATTGCATAATGATAGCTCCTCCTAGAGAACCACAACAGAACAACAAAATTCACAGACAGGAACCTTAGAAGAGAACATGGATAAGAAAGAAAAATCAGTATAGCAATGAAGAATTCACACTCTCTCTACAAGATAAGCAGAAGAAATGTGGTTGGTATGTTGATAGTGGTTGTTCAAAACACATGACAGGTGATAAGGACAGGTTTCTTACATTAAGAAACGAAAGAGATGGATCAGTCTCCTTCGGAAATGATGATTCAGTGAAACATTGGAAAAGGCACAATTAGAATTGGAAACAAGAATACCAAGGCAGAAAATGTTATACTAGTAGAATATATGAAACATAATATTCTAAGTGTGAGTCAAATGTGTGACCAAGGTCATAAATTTTCTTTCGATTCACAAAAGTGTGAGATAAGAAAAGAAGGTTCAAGAAAATTGATTGCTACAACTGCAAGAACTTCAAGCAACATATATGTATTAACTGAAATTGGAAATGAAAAGTGTTGTCTAGGAAAGGAAGATGAAAGTTGGCTATGGCACAAAAGAATGGGTCACATACACTTTTATAACCTTGTCAAATTTAGCAAAAATGAAGCAGTTAGATAAATGCCCCAGATTACGAATCCAACCAACACTTTATGCAAGCATTGTCAACAAGGAAAGCAAACAAAGACCAAGTTTGAATCAAATGAATATTCAACGACAAGACCACTATAAATTGTGCATACTGATCTAGTTGGACCAACTACAACAAAGGTTTTAAAAGGTGTGAAATACTTTATGTTATTAGTTTATGATTATACAAGAATGACTGCAGTTTGTTTTCTCAAGAATAAGTCAGAAGCTTTTGAAAACTTCAAGGTCTGCAAGGAAATGGTTGAAAATGAAATGGATTCAAAAATCAAATGTTTGAGATCTGATAATGGAGGAGAGTTCACTTCAAATAAATTTATGGACTACTGTAGCAGGCATGGAATGAAAAGGCAATTCTCCATTGCTAGGACACCTACACATAATGGAGTTGTTGAAAGAAAGAACAGGAAATGACTCGAACAATGTTAATGGATTCCAAATTAACAGATATATTTTGGACACATGAAGTGCATACAACGGTTCACATTCAAAATAGATTAATGCTCAGAGACAACACTGACAAAACTCCGTACAAGCTATGGAAAGGAAGACCAGCAAATGTGAAGCACTTCAGAGTATTTGGAAGCAAATTCTACATCAAAAGAGAATATGGTAGAATGGGAAAGTTTGACTCTCGTGTGGACAAAGGAGTACTTGTTGGTTACTCAAGTACAAGGAAATCATACAAGTGTTACAATATGAGGTTGAACAAAGTTGTGGAAAGCATCAATGTAACAATTGATGAAACAGGTGGATGAGAATTAAAGGAAGAAGAAAATTAATCGATGGAACAACTTTGCTAAGAAGAAGAAGATGAAGAAGAAGTAGAAGGGGAAGATGAAGAGGATCAGACAGAAATAGAAGAGAAAGTTCAGCAAGTGCCTCCAAAGATACCTAGAAAACAAGTACAGAAGAATCATCCTTCAGATCGGATTATCGGAAACAAAGATGTAGGAGTTGAGACTAGAAGAAGAATCCATTCACCAGAACAAATGCACCTAGCACTCTCATCTACAATTGAACCAAACAGTTTTGAAGAGGCCAACAAGGATGAATTTGGGAATAAGGCCATGGATGAAGAATTGGATCAAATAGAGAAGAATGACACTTGGGAATTGGTTCCAAGGCCAAAGAATAAGAATGTGATTAGCACAAAGTGGGTATTCATAAATAAATTGAATGAAGATGGACAAGTTACAAGGATTAAAGCTAGATTGGTATGTAAAGGATACGCACA
>JASDQU011101376.1:24803-37196 GCA_032191745.1 Picea mariana | reverse complement strand
ATGGGTGGGTAATTCATTTGATTTAGGTATTGCATTTGATTATAGGGAGGGTAATTCATTTGATTGAAAGAAGGATAGTTATTCCAATGATTACAAGATGTAAATGGCATATTAGGATTCATACCTTGTCCCCACGGCTGCCATTGCCTTCTCTGTGTCAACAGATAGACAGCTTCATCTTCTTCATCAATTGGTTGTAATGCTGCCTTAATTCCTAGTAAAGAAGGGTATTGTTGAGTTTCATGATCCATGTCACAGATGGTGCAGATTGGCTTTTTGTCCAATGGGCATTCCCTTCGTGGGTGCTTGTCTCTGCATTTAGAACAAAAGATGGAAAGACTTGCTTATGCTTCTGCTTGCTTCTTTTGAATATGCAGGGTGTCAATTTGTGAGGAAAAAAAGCTTAACATTTCAGTTTTAAAACCTTCAAGTAAATTACCTATTTCAGCTCTTGTTGCTCCCCCACTGGCTGATTTTTGAACTCTTGAAAATGTGGTATCCCTACTATTTGATCTATTCCTTGAAGCTCTTCTTGAACATCTTTTACATAGGTTAACAATTTCATTGTATGATTCTTTAGATATGTCCCCTTTTCCAAGCATATTCAGCATATCTAGAGAGTCATCCCTTACTCCTTTTAATAATATTGTTTTAAGAATATATTTACTTACATCTAGGTGTCTGGATCTTTGAAGATTATACTGTAGCCTTTCTACAAAGTTCTCCAGATTTTCATCCTCTTTTTGTATCATTTTAAATAGTTCTTCCCTTTTTTCTCTTGTTCAGAAATAGTCCTGGTATTTATGCAGGAATTTCTATTTCATTTGATCCCATGTTGTTATTACATGGCCTCCAAGACTCATGAACCATCTTAGTGCATTTCCTTTCAATGTTGCTGGAAATAGATTTAATTTTTTAGCATTGGAAATGTAATCATAACTTTTGCATAATATGTCAAACTCAAAAAGGAATTCATCAGGATCCTCTGAAGATAAACCATGAAAGTTAGGTAGTGCTGAGAGTGGAATGTTATTCATGGGAGCTACCCCTATAGGAAGATCACCAATAGGAAATCCTAATGTGGAGAAAGAGTTTTCATCATTTAACTCTCTTTCAGGACCTGCCTGTTCTTCATGATGCAATTCTTCATTGTACTCATCCATGTTTTCTTCTTTTTTCTCCCCTGCTGCGCTTGCTTTGTCCTCAATGTTTCTTGTTGGTTTCTCGACTGTCTCAGGACTCCAAACCTCTTTCCCCATTTCAAATTTTTCTTGAAAGGAAGGTTGGGACTTTGGTTTCCAAGAGTTTGGTCGTTGAGGAGCAACAGATTCAGATTTTGATATAATATCGTCAATATAAGTCTTTCTTCCTCCCCTTCCTCTACCCCTGCCACCTGTAGGGTCAGTTTCTTTGGGGTCTCCACATCCTCTCATGCAATCTTTATATCTGAAAGAACATAAGTGATTTTGAAATCTATAATTACCTTCCCTGGCAATGACGTCAAAATGTTGGTCACTATAATTGCTTATTTAACTAAACAATCAAGTGCTACATAAATTGTCAACCTAGGGAAGTCTGTTTATTTCAAAGGTAATCACACACTATATATGCTCAATCTCAAAAGAAATCTAAATTTGTAGTAAAAATACATTAATCACACCTTGCCTTGAACAAACTGAAGTTCTACTTCTGAATTACAGGAAAGCAACCTACCTATTGCAGAGTTCAAAGTTTAAAGAAATATTTGTCCAAAGAATCCTGGATTACATTAAGAAATAACAACCTAAAAAAGAAATCCTTCAAGACACTGCAAAAGGAAAGACCAACTATCTTGTAACAGAGAACATGACCCTATTCCCCAAGCAGGAATCTTCACCACCTATTTTTGATCATCACACTTTCATGAACTCATTGCTAATTGAAATGATTGACACACACTGAAGGCAAACTATCTCTTAATAGAGAACAAGACCCTATTTCCCAAGCAGGAATCTTTAGCACATATTTCTAATCATCACACTTTCATAGAATTATTGCTAATTGAAATGATTGACACACACTGAAGACTAACTATCTCTTAACAGAGAACATGACCCTATTCCCTAAGCAGGAATCTTCAGCACCTATCCCTGATTATCACGCTTTCATAAATTCACCAAACAGGATTGCTAACTAAAATGATTATCAGTTACCCAAGCATGAATTATATGAAAACGATGTAACAACCAGTAAAGAAAAGTTTCAGTAAGACAGAGTTTAGTAAACT
The DNA here is from genome assembly GCA_032191745.1 of Picea mariana. Lineage (NCBI taxonomy): Eukaryota > Viridiplantae > Streptophyta > Pinopsida > Pinales > Pinaceae > Picea > Picea mariana. The sequence continues at coordinate 34,930 of JASDQU011101376.1, read as the reverse complement.
AGTGTTTCAACAAAACAAAATTTAATCAAGGCATGAACAAAAATAACACTAACACACTACAAAGCTAATGGGTGAATCTTGTGAAGAAGGTGGGCCCTCCCTTCTCACAAGAGTCCCCTGAAACGAGGGGAACTAGAAGGAAATGATCAGAACAATCTTTTATTCATCTGTCAACTATATCATATTACAATGTCTGAAGTAAAACACGTCCTTCTCTGTAAATCCTTTCTTAGCCAAGAAGAAGGTCCTCTCTAATGATGATTTCCTCTCATTTAAAGAGGAGAATCGCCTCGATACAATTTGATCATCAAATTACATGTGTACATCTACATCCTATTCTTAGTCAGATCTTATCTCTATACTGGAATATGATATCCTGGTCTCCTGTAACAAAATGCTATTACAATAGTTGAAAAGATGTTGAGTGAGGTGTTGTTGTTACGGCTGGGGTAACAACTTCTTTATTTATCTTCTTGTTACTACTATTGTATGTTGTTTCAGCATCGCAAATCGCGGGCTGTTTCAGCAACAGGATTTGCGTTCTGACTGTTTCAGCAACATGGTCTCGCGCAGCAGCGATGGTTAATTCTGACTCAAGGTGCAGTTGTTGTGGTCAATGTAACAGCTTTGTGTACATTGTTGTTTCAGCATCGTAGGTCACAAAGAGTGTAAAAACTTCTTCTTGTGTGAGTTGTTGTTTCAGCATCGTAGACCACGGAGAGTGCAACAACTTCTTCTTGTGTGAGTTGTTGTTTCAGCATCATAGACCACAGACTGTTTCAACCACAGGGTTTGCATGCTTTGATTGTTTCAGCAACGAGCTTTTAAACAATAATGATAATCTGCAGTTCGAACTGTTTCACCACTTATATATTTCTGATCAACGGTTAAGTACGAGAGTAATGTAAAATTATATGAAAAACAGATTAAAGATATAGTAAAGAGAAGAGACGTTATATACCTTTGGAAAGATAGGGTAAGGTGATAATGTGAGTTTAAATGTGAGTTAAAAAAGGATGTAATGGTAGCAAAAAGTGTGAACAAAAAGGTACATTAGAGGGTCCTAACACTAGGCTCCCACTCTGTAAGTTTTGATTAAGCGCTGGTCGCTTTGGTTAATGTATAAGGCATTTGAGACTTCTTACTTTATGGATGTCAGCCTCTTTTTCCATCTCTTTGTTTACTGTGTTAGAACAACTCGAAATTGGAGGATCCAGTCGAGTTGCACTGTCGTAGGATGATGTAGGTTGGATCACTACAATAGTCACAACGTTTCTAATCAGTTATTGTGTTCTCTCAGCACTGGAATGGCTTGGAATTGGAGGATCCAGTCAAGTCACCCTTCAGCTCCTTGAAACTCTGGACCAAGAGGATCTTGGCTTCTAAGTTTTTCTTCCTCAAGATTCTGAAGGCCTATTTCTCGAGGCAGTCTTGCTCACCCTTCTCACAAGTCTTCCATCTACCACCCTTTAATCAACTTACTGACGAAAGTTGGATCAAGACCTCCCTTGCTTTCTACATAACAAACCCTAGTTTCTGAATCAATGCTGCTTTCTTGGGTCTATTGCCATTTGACCACCCCCAATTATAAAATCATGACGTAAAAATTGATGGCCGTCAGGCTCTGCTCCTGCAATAAATCCAGGAGTGACTTCTGACGCTAACATTTATGGCGCCATTGCTAGGGACGAAGTTGAAGATTTTCTCTGGGATTGAACGACATTGAGCCTCTGATTCTGAAGGTGCATCGGGTATCAGAGACTTTAAAGATTTCTACTGTGCACCTGGCGACTCCATTGTGACGACTCCACTATGGAAAAAACACCGTGTTAATTGTGGCTTTCAAAGGCAGACACATGCAGTCTCATCCACAACTGCCTCTAGCTACACTTGAAACTGATCCAAAGGTGGTTCTCAGAAAAGGAAAGGCTTCCGAAGGAGAAGCTTCCACCGTCGAACCAGGTAATCCACCATCTCCTTCTGTAGGAACTCCATTTTCTTCCCCTCAGTTTCTTAACAGACCTCCTTCTGAGGTGTCCCATTTCTCGAATTTCGGGAGTGTTCCTGTTGAATTTTCCCCTCCTGGTCTAGAATTGGAGGGAGAAATACTTGTCACTCCCCTTTCCTCTGAAGATGTACTTTGGCGTAGACCCAGGACCACTGAAGATTTCCCCACTCCTATATTTACCACTCCTCCCCTTGTTACTCGTATCACTCCTGCACAAAGAGGAGCATATGCTGACTTGAGCCCGTTGGCCTTCTCCTTAAATCCCCCTCTGTTTCCCATTCCACTTTGAGACTCATTCCCAGTAGCCCCTTCGCGAACTCCTCACATAAATATGCCCAAAAACCAATGCAACAATACAACATAGATTCTAAAAGAATGGGATTTTCCAACAAAGATTTTAAACAAATTGGCTGAACATAGATTTTAAAAGAATTGGCTGAATATAGATTTTAAAAGAATTGGCTTTTCCAACATAGCAATGAAATGCTAAAAACTGTGACTATAAAAAGAATGATCAAATAATATATGTGTGAATTTTAAACGAAATAGTTTTTCCCGCAAAGAAATGAAATATTAATAACTATGATGGACTTAGATTTCCTATATTGGTAGGCTGTAGCAAGGATAAATCATTGAGATCCATAAATACAAGTGTTCCCAGATTTGAAAAAAGACCAGCTAACACCGTGTAGTAACTTAACAACCAGTCATTCCAAACATGTAAAGCAACTTCATCTATATTTGTTTGGAGATTTGATTTATTTGGGGCTCGAGCCAAAGGCAAGCCCTCCAAAAATTCTCGAAGGTCAAGGTGTAGCCCAGAATTGTTGAGGCCCGAGACGAAGTCAAGAGCCCTCGAGGGCCAAAATCTAAAATTTTGATTTTTAATTTGTTAAGGCCCTAGCCAAACGTGAGTCCTTAAAAAATTCTCGAGGGCCAAGGCATGGCCCAGGCCGATGAGGGGGGTTGGAAATATTTTTCAACCAGCAATTGACACACCTCAGTTTTACCTCACTAGCTGTGTCAATTCCCCAAGCGCAAAGATGCCTTTAACCATTTGTTCCTCTCACTTTATACTCTTCCTTGTACTTTTTTCTCTCGATTCTTTGGATGTGGGAAAATATTAACTCATTCAATAATATTGGAAGTAACTTAATAAGTGAAAAATTATTCTTAATATAAAAGTTATTCTGATTTTGTTTTTTTTTATAATTTTAGTATTAAATTATTTTTAAGTAAATTTAAATTTATAATTTTTGATATAGTTTTTATTTTTTTGAATTTTTTCATTAAAAAATATAAGTTTATTATGGTTATTGTAAGACCTTCAATGTTCACACAAGGCGTGCACTATCATAACGAGTGGGGAGATATGATCGATCAAGAAGTTGGCTAAGAGCATGCTTGCTTTGGTGTGATGGAGGGCGCGTTGAACATACTTGGCAAGACGCATAATGAATCTGAGAGAGAGCGCGTTGGGCATGCTTGGCAAGTTCCATGGAGAGTCCCTATATTTGGTAGCCTTGGTGGTCGACTCATGGATGTAGCCACAAGATGGTTAGGATGGTGTACTAGCGCATACACTAGTAGGACCAAGGAGGACGTCATGTCAAGTAGAACCGGCGACCAAGTGACAAGACATTATGTTAGGCTTCTTTGTGGAAGATGGCAGGTCTTGGTAATGCGGTAGATTGTGTATTGCTCATGGAAAGGCAACAACAATGATATGGGCATTGAAAGTATGTGGATGCCTTAGCGAGAAGGAACATGATCTTCGATTACTATCATGTGTTAGTCTAGATCAATGGTAGCATGATTGCACGTCGAGAAGTTGGTTGATTGAGTATGCTTGGATCGGGAGAGGCACGTGTAGGCGTCAATGGTGGGTGGTGATGGTGCATCATCGCCTATGGTGAAACAAGCATTTGAACTTCCACACATCTAAATATGTATGGAATAGGTTCATAGAGACATGACAATGAGGCGTATTCTAAATGATATAAGCGGTTTGTTGGTCAAGCCCAACGCGCGAGGTTATGTCAGTGTTTCTCAACAACTAGAGTTGTTAGGTGGTATGGGACACTTAAGGGAAAAAAGTTAGCCCTATGACAAATGGCATCAAAGCATCATTCGAATGGACATTGCAGAACTCTCTCTTCACCACCACTAATACCCCTTTCATCGGTTAAGATGATGGGGTCGTGTTGACGAGGACGTCAATGATTTCAAGTGGGGGAGAATGTAAGACCTCCAATGCTCAAGCAGGGTGTGTGTTATCATGACAGGCATGGATACACAACATATCGACTAGTTGGCTAAGGGTGCACTTAGTTTGGTACGATAGAAGGTGTGTTGAGCATACTTGGCAAGACACAAGGTGAGTTGGAGAGAGGGCACATTGGGCATGATTGGAAAGTTGCACGGCAAGTCCCTATATTTGGTAGCCTTGGTGGCTGACTCGTGGGTGTAGCCATGAGACAATTAGGACAATGTACTAGCACGTATGCTAGGAGGACCAAGGAGGACGTGTTGTCGAGTAGGCGGGCGACCAACCAACAAGACACTATGTTAGGCTTCTCAGCAAAGGATGGCGTGACTTGGCAGTGTGGTAGAATGTGTATCTCCCATGGCAAAGCAACAATAGTGAGACAAGCATCGAATGTATGTGAATTCCTTAGTGAGAAGGAATATGATCTCTAGTGACTATCGCATGTTAGTCTTGATGAATCGTAGCACGATTGCACATTGGGCAGTTGGTTATCCGAGTATGCTTGGCTTGGGGAAGGCACGCGTAGGTGTCGATGGTTGGGTAGTGATGGTGTATTATCACTTATGGTGAAATGAGCATTCAAACTTTTTCACATCTAAATATGCCTGGCTTGGGTTTGCCAAGACATGACGGTGAGGCATATTCTAGATGATACAAGCATGTTGTTGGTCAAGCCCAAGACGTGAGGTTGTGTCAGTGTCACTCAATGACTAGACTTCTTGGGTGGCATGGGATGATCAAGGGCGACAAGTCTAGCCCCATGACAATTATGACTATTAACACTAACAATACGAAGATTATGATAAATCCAAAAAGATCACTTAGAATTATAGCATTGAGAAAATGATAAATGGAATGTGGAAAGCTTATTATGAACTTGAAAACGGTTGTAAAACAACAGACCTTTGGCTATGGAATAAGAATAAACTCATCTTTCAAACTCTCAATACTCATGTTATCTTATATGGTTGTGAAGTTTGGGGCTCTACCATCCCTAGAAAATCGTGGAGAAAGAGCAAATCCATAAATTTTTTATAAATTATAATCTCGTAATCAAAGACAATACACCCGAACTTATTATTCTCATAAAAGTGAGTCTTTCCTTTCAAAACATCATTATGACTAAATACTTAATATACAAGAACAAAATAAACAATATAAAATACAAGAAGTTTTCTAAGATTACTTCAAACTCCATTAAAATTACAAATAAATTAAACAAAACAAATCCACAGTGCAGCTAGTCCTTTCCTTTGTTTAAGTTTATGTTGCAGTGAATTTTGCTAAATTCGGATGTTATTTGCTTTGTTTTTGCTATATATTTCATACTAGAATCTTATTTTAGTGAGGAAAAAATCAATTTTTGTTCATTAATGTATCATCCCAAACAATTTTCCTTATTTACTTTGGTTTTGTTATAGATTTCACAAAAAAATATCATTTTAGTGATGAAAAACTCATTGTTTATTCATTAATCTATCATCCCAAAAAAAAAAGTTTGTCCACTAACTTTTACAAATTCATCATGGTGACCATTGATATGAGAGAAATGTCATCCACGTTATGAAAATAATAGAACCAAGAAACAAGGGCACCATATCTAAATTACCTATACTATTGAGCATTACCTATATTGTTGAGCAATTGTTCATATTTATAATATTTTAAATATCATACACATAGTGCTTTGCATCCCAAATTTGATCAAATTTGCTTGGACAATATCATGCATGCATATAAGTGTGGTCACTAAAGATGTTGAGTATACATCCTCATTTTGGGTCTATGCATCTAATCATTGTATTGACCCCTCCAACATACTGGCTTTTTATTCCAATAGAATGAGGACATCACTCAACTTGTTTTTTGAACTCAACACATGTCAGTGCATATGCAACATTCTTTATGGTATCACTATCATAGAAATATAAAATTAGTTATTAAAAATAATGATTTTATGGTGATACTTTTTAAAGTGTAAATACAAGTTATAAGCACGAAATCTCACTTCCACAAAAGAGCATATGTAAGATAAAATGATAAATCTTTATACCATGTGATATTAATAGAGATATATCAGAAGCATTCATATTGAAATCAGTTGAAGTTGGGCAAGGAAATTATTAAAGGAAACAAAATAGATACATATATATCGTTGAAGTTGGGTAAGGAAACTATTACAGGAAACAAAATAGATACATATATATCGTTGAAGTTGGGCAAGGAAACTATTAAAGGAAACAAAATAGATACATATATCGATATCTATGAGCATATTTAATGAAACCTTACAATGTTCGAAAAATAACCATTAGGCACACACTTTTGATGAAATTTATTTAGCCAAATGTGAATAATTGCAAACTAAAATATTTAGCCTCCTTATATATAGTTTGTATATTATAAAAATATTAACTGAGACACAAAATATTTAGCCTCCTTATATATAGTTTGTATACAGCCTCAGTGGGCCTAATGGTTAAGAACATGTGTTTCCTCTTAAGAGGTCACAAGTTCAAATCCAGAGGGGGGTAGGGTATGTATACCTCCGTAGACTTTACCAATCAAATCCCTGGGCAGAGGGGGGTCCCTTGTCCCACAAGCAAGGGGGTCTCATACACAAATTTGGTGTGGCTTGGTTGTGACCTTAAAAAATAGAATATTATTATTATTATTATAAACATATTATATATACTTTGTATATTATAAACACATTAATTGAGCCAAAATTATTGAGTTGATCTTCTTGCATCAACTATGCGGCAACCATGCAATGATAATAATGATTTAATGACCATGTATTTCTCCATTTCCCCTAGCGAGCCATGCATTGGTCCGTTCACACATGATGCATGGAATTTCCATCACACTATCTGGCTTTGCATAAGATGCATGGAATTTCATCATTCCATATGTATTTTTCCATCATTTGTAATGTGTAATGTAAGGTCTCTATTGACATTCAAAGTTTCGAGCATGTCTAGTGGTATTTCTATTGAAGGTATAATGAAGCAAATGGCATGAGAGGTCAGGTACATCAATAAGAAATTTTTCTTAAATCTGAACATAAAACTAGCATCGATGGTAGTCAAATTGAGGCAATCAAGTTTACTTTGAGAAATCATTTATTTTTGATGGGGCACATGTATGTACATCAAAATAGAGATTTTGGGGCCTCTTTATATTTATTCACTATAGGGATGCTATAACAAGGCTCCAATAGTGAATAATTGGCTTAGGAATCTGGACGTGTTACTTCATCCATGAACCTCTTATAGTTGGATAGGAGAGATATTTTGCAACACTCGAGAAGTTAGTGATTGATCCAAAGCTCTTGCGCATTGGCGTGATTAGGAAGGGTGGATTCAAGAATACTTTGCTTCTCAAAACAATCTTCAACAGTGAAAAGGTGTAGAATGTCTTTAGTGATGGCTTATTATGACATCATTGTAACTTAAACCATGGTTTGATGCACTTGGAGTTTGAATGGACCCCGACGACCATTTACATAATTTTTTGTCAATGAATTCAAAATTTAAACATAGAATTGATATTTTATACCTTATCTTGTGTACTTGTTGCCATTTTTGTTAATGATTCTTGGACAAGTTTTCGTTGCACACCATTTCTATCCAAGAGCCTTGGATGGGTTGTCACTGCACACCATTTTGTTGCACAAGTCTTGTTGAAAACTCTCATGAGGGTGGTGTAGTATGCTCTAAAGCTTGTTTAGAGTGTTATTTTGATTTTGTTCAATAAATAGGGTATATCCACACAGGTCAAACACCTTAAGGCAACCACTCACACAAAGAGATCAAATATCGATACACCAATGTATATGTGGTTAAAACCTTCAAAGAGGGAAACTATCCATGGCCCCAACTAACATAGCCACTTGAGGAAATATATTAATGCAAAAAGAAAATAGTTTACATAAGAATCTCTCACAATCAATCATTAGCAAATGACCCTATGTGCTCTTTTAATATAGATTGTGGACCAATTTGACACTAAGCCATGGATAAAGTGTTGCTAATATGAAGGAGAAGTTGAATAGTCAAATCAGTTTATGTTTAGAACATAATCATGATTGTTGAACTAGTTAGTTATGAAAGCACACAAAAGAAACACACTTTACCAAAAGACACATTAGACCAAGTTGAACTTAACTAACTAGTAAGTGTATAAATATCCTAACATCCCCCCTTAAAAACATCTTGGGATAGGAATGAAGTATTTGAAGAGGTGACACAATAGGATAAGGAAGTAGGCATCAAATCCTATCCCTCCTCAATGACAACTTCTTGAACTCCTAGTATAGATCAAAGCTTGGAAAACTTTGCTTATATAAGAGTTTTTGTGAAAATGTTTGCAACTTGATCATGTGTATGGAAATAGAGAACTTCAATAACGTGATCGTAAAGAAGATTTTTGATGAAGTGCATGGATAGATTATTGTGTTTATTGTGTTGATGTTTGACTCGATGTTTGGAAAGTTGAAAAACACTTTGATATCACACCAAAATGTGGTTGGATGCTACTGTTGGAATACAAACTCTTAAATGATTGATTGAAGTCATAGGGATTCTTACCTTTCACTAATTACAACTCTCTACTTTGCTTCTCCTAAAGAAAGAGCAAGGGCATATTTCTTTTTATAAGCTAAGCGGAAAATCCATAACTAAGACTAAAATCATAGCCTTCAATAGACTTCAAATCATCAGGATCACCAGCCCAATCAAAATTAGTGAAACAAACCAACAAAGGATCCCCCATGAACTATATTGCATCCCAAACTTAATTGTACCCCAAATATATCAAAGTATCATCTTTGTTGCTTTCCAATGAATCTCATGGAGTGTGTTAGCATCAAAAGTCACTCCTGGATTGCTTGCAAGAGTAGAGACCGACACCCATCAGTTTTTACGTCACGATTTTATAATTGGGGGTGGTCGAATGGAAATAGACCCAGGAAAGCAACATTGATTCAGGAACCAGGGTCTGGTATGTAGAAAGAAAGGGAGGTCTTGATCCAACTTCCACCAGTAAGTTGATTAAAGGGTGGTAGATGGAAGACTTGTGAGAAGGGTGAGCAATACTACCTCGGGCAACAGGCCTTCAGAAGCTTGAGGAAGAAAAACTCAGAAGCCAAGATCCTCTGGTCCAGAGTTTCAAGGAGCTGAAGGGTGACTCAACTGGATCCTCCAATTCCAAGCCATTCCAGCACTGAGAGAACATAAGAACTGATTAGAAACGCTACGACTGTTGTAGTGATCCAACCTACATCATCCTATGACAACACAACTCGATTGGATCCTCCAATTCCAACTTGTTCTAACACAATAAACAAAGAGATGGAAAAAGAGGCTGACATTCATAAAGTAAGATGTCTCAAATGCCTTATACATTAACCAGAGTGACCAGCGCTTAATCAAAACTTACAGAGCGACATCCTAGCTCAACCATCGACAGACTACAAAATACAAAGACTGAGTCTATATACTTAGAAAATTCGCCTAACAGCGGCGTGCTCAGTCATCCAAGGCTTGGTGTCCCTTCAGCCGAATTCAGACAGATATTCTTCGTCAGACGCCACCTTAACTGTGAATAGATCCTATAAGGGGATTAGCTGAGCCATTAAGAGCCAAGTTAGCGTGTGCAAACCTCTTCTGGCTAGTCGAGGACTCGGCATGGCTTCTTTGGAAAAATTGGTACACATGACCCTCTAGAGAAGACTGCTTGCCAGAATCTCCATATCCTACACTTAATGCATGAGGAGAGGTTTCAACCACCCCTTCTCACCCTCATTTACTCCAAGAAAGAAATAGGATTGAGATCAGAACCGATGGC
>JASDQU011101376.1:14524-24638 GCA_032191745.1 Picea mariana | reverse complement strand
AGGACAATGTACTAGCACATATGCTAGGAGGACCAAGGAGGACGTCTTGTCGAGTAGGCGGGTGACCAACTGACAAGACACTATGTTAGGCTTCTCAGCAAAGGATGACGTGACTTGGCAGTGTGGTAGAATGTGTATCTCCCATGGCAAAGCAACAATAGTGAGACAAGCATCGAATGTATGTGAATTCCTTAGTGAGAAGGAATATGATCTCTAGTGACTATCGCATGTTAGTCTCGATGGATCGTAGCATGATTTCACATTGGGCAGTTGGTTATGCGAGTATGCTTGGCTTGGGGAAGGCGCGTGTAGGTGTCGATGGTTGGGTGGCGATGGTGCATTATCACTTATGGTGAAATGAGCATTCAAACTTTTGCACATCTAAATATGTCTGGGTTGGGTTTGCTAGGACATGACGGTGAGGCATATTCTGGATGATACAAGCATGTTGTTGGTCAAGCCCAAGACGTGAGGTTGTGTCAGTGTCACTCAATGACTAGACTTCTTGGGTGGCATGGGATGATCAAGGGCGACAAGTCTAGCCCCATGACATTTATGACTATTAACACTAACAATACAAAGATTATGATAAATCCAAAAATATCACTTAGAATTATAGCATTGAGAAAATGATAAATGGAATGTGGAAAGCTTATTATGAACTTGAAAACGGTTGTAAAACAACAGACCTTTGGCTATGGAATAAGCATAAACTCATCTTTCAAACTCTCAATACTATTGTTATCTTATATGGTTGTGAAGTTTGGGGCTCTACCATCCCTAGAAAATCGTGGAGAAAGAGCAAATCCATAAATGTTTTATAAATTATAATCTCGTAATCAAAGACAATACACCCTAACTTATTATTCTCATAAAAGTGAGTCTTTCCTCTCAAAACATCATTATGACTAAATACTTAATATACAAGAACAAAATAAACAATATAAAAGACAAGAAGTTTTCTAAGATTACTTCAAACTCCATTAAAATTACAGATAAATTAAACTAAAGAAATCCATAGTGCAGCGAGTCCTTGCCTTTGTTTAAGTTTATGCTGCAGTGAATTTTGCTAAATTCTAATGTTATTTGCTTTGGTTTTGCTATATATTTCATAATAGAATCTCATTTTAGTGAGGAAAAATCATTTTTCGTTCATTAATGTATCATCCCAAACAATTTTCCTTATTTGCTTTGGTTTTGTTATAGATTTTACAAAAAAATCTCATTTTAGTGAGGAAAAACTCATTGTTTATTCATTAATCTATCATCCCAAACTAAAAAGTTTGTCCACTAGCTTTTACAAATTCATCATGGTGATCATTGATATGAGAGAAATGTCAACCACGTTATGAGAATAATAGAACCAAGAAACAAGGGCACCATATCTAAATTACCTATACTATTGAGCATTACCTATATTGTTGAGCAATCGTTCATATTTATAATATTTTAAATATCATACACATAGTGCTTTGCATCCCAAATTTGATCAAATTTGCTTGGACAATATCATGCATGCATATAAGTGTGGTCACTAAAGATGTTGAGTATACATCCTCATTCTGGGTCTATGCATCTAATCATTGTATTGACCCCTCCAACATACTGGCTTTTTATTCCAATAGAATGAGAACATCGCTCAACTTGTTTTTTGAACTCAACACATGTCAGTGCATATGCAACATTCTTTTTGGTATCACTATATGGTATCACTATCATAGAAATATAAAATTAGTTATTAAAAATAATGATTTTATGGTGATACTTTTTAAAGTGTAAATGCAAGTAATAAGCACGAAATCTCACTTCCACAAAAGAGCATATGTAAGATAAATGATAAATCTTTATACCATGTGATATTAATAGAGATATATTAGAAGCATTTATATTGAAATAAGTTGAAGTTGGGTAAGGAAATTATTAAAGAAAACAAAATAGATATATATATATATATATATCGTTGAAGTTGGACAAGGAAACTATTAAAGGAAACAAAATACAAAATAGATACATATATATTGTTGAAGTTGGACAAGGAAACTATTAAAGGAAACAAAATACAAAATAGATACATATATATTGTTGAAGTTGGGCAAGGAAATTATTAAAGGAAACAAAATAGATACATATATTGATATCTATGAGCATATTTAATGAAACCTTACAATGTTCGACAAAGTAACCATTAGGCACACACTTTTGATGAAATTTATTTAGCCAAATGTGAATAATTGCAAACTAAAATATTTAACCTCCTTATATATAGTTTGTATATTATAAACATATTAACTGAGCCACAAAATATTTAGCCTCCTTATATATAGTTTGTATACAGCCTTAGTGGGCCTAATGGTTAAGAACATGTGTTTCCTCTTAAGAGGTCACAAGTTCAAATCTAGAGGGGGGTAGGGTATGTATACCTCCGTAGACTTTACCAGTCAAATCATTGAGCGGAGGGGGGTCCCTTGTCCCACAAACAAGGGGGTCTCATACACCAATTTGGTGTGGCTTGGTTGTGACCTTAAAAATTAGATTATTATTATTATTATAAACATATTATATATACTTTGTATATTATAAACACATTAATTGAGCCAGAATTATTGAGTTGATCTTCTTGCATCAACTATGCGGCAACCATGCAATGATAATAATGATTTAATGACCATGTATTTCTCCATTTCCCCTAGCGAGCCATGCATTGGTCCGTTCACACATGATGCATGGAATTTCCATCACGCTATCTGGCTTTGCATAAGATGCACGGAATTTTCATCATTCCATTTGGATTTTTCCATCATTTGTAATGTGTAATGTAAGGTCTCTATTGACATTCAAAGTTTCGAGCATGTCTAGTGGTATTTTTGTTGAAGGCTATAATGAAGCAAATGGCATGAGAGGTCAGGTACATCAATAAGAAAATTTGCTTAAATCTGAACATAAAACTAGCATCGATAGTAGTCAAATTGAGGCAATCAAGTTTACTTTGAGAAATCATTTAGTTTTGATGGGGCACATGTATGTACATCAAAATAGAGATTTTGGGGGCTCTTTATATTTATTCACTATAGGGATGCTATAACAAGGCTCCAATAGTGAATAATTGGCTTAGGAATCTAGATGTGTTACTTCATCCACGAACCTCTTATAGTTGGATAGGAGAGATATTTTGCAACACTAGAGAAGTTAGTGATTGATCCAAAGCTCTTGCGCATTAGCGTGATTAGGAAGGGTGGATTCGAGAAGACTCTGCTTCTCAAAACAATCTTCAACAGTGAAAAGGTGTAGAATGTCTTTAGTGATGGCTTATTATGACATCATTGTAACTTAAACCATGGTTTGATGCACTTGGATTTTGAATGAACCCCGACGACCATTTACATAATTTTTTGTCAATGAATTCAAAATGTAAACATAGAATTGATATTTTATACCTTATCTTATGTACTTGTTGCCATTTTTGTTAATGATCCTTGGATAGGTTGTCGTTGCACACCATTTCTATCCAAGAGCCTTGGATGGGTTGTCACTACACACCATTTTGTTGCACAAGTCTTGTTGAAAACTCTCATGAGGGTGGTGTAGTGTGCTCTAAAGCTTGTTTAGAGCGTTATTTTGATTTTGTTCAATAAATAGGGTATATCCACACAGGTCAAACACTTTAAGGCAACCACTCACACAAAGAGATCAAATATCGGTACACCAATGTATATGTGGTTAAAACCTTCAAAGAGGGAAACTATCCATGGCCCCAACTAACATAGCCACTTGAAGAAATATATTAATGAAAAAAGAAAATAGTTTACATAAGAATCTCTCACAATCAATCATTAGCAAATGACCCTACGTGCTCTTTTAATATAGATTGTGGACCAATTTGACACTAAGCCATGGATAAAGTGTTGCTAATATGAAGGAGAAGTTGAATAGTCAAATCAGTTTATGTTTAGAACATAATCATGATTGTTGAACTAGTTAGTTATGAAAGCACACAAAAGAAACACACTTTACCAAAAGACACATTAGAACAAGTTGAACTTAACTAACTAGTAAGTGTATAAATATCCTAACATCCCCTCTTAAGAACATCTTGGGATAGGAATGAAGTATTTGAAGAGGTGACACAATAGGAGAAGGAAGTAGGCATCAAATCCTATCCCTCCTCAATGACAACTTCTTGAACTCCTAGTATAGATCAAAGCTTGGAATACTTTGCTTATATAAGAGTCTTTGTGAAAATATTTGCAACTTGATCATGTGTATGGAAATAGAGCACTTCAATAACGTGATCATAAAGAAGCTTTTTGATGAAGTGCATGGATAGATTATTGTGTTTATTGTGTTGATGTTTGACTCGATGTTTGGAAAGTTGAAAAACACTCTGATATCACACCAAAATGTGGTTGGATGCTATTGTTAGAATCCAAACTCTTAAATGATTGATTGAAGTCATAGGGATTCTTACCTTGCACTAATTACAACTCTCTACTTTGCTTCTCCCGAAGAAAGAGCAAGGGCATATTGCTTCTTATAAGCTAAGTGGAAAACCCATAACTAAGACTAAAAGCATAGCCTTCAATAGACTTCAAATCATCAGGATCACTAGCCCAATCAAAATCAATGAAACCAACCAACAAAGGATCCCCCATGAACTATATTGCATCCCAAACTGAATTGTACCCCAAATATATCAAAGTATCATCTTTGTTGCTTTCCAATGAATCTCATGGAGTGTTTGCATATACTAGGAAACAAGACCAATGACAAAGGAAATATCATGACAAGTATGAGTCAAATAAAAAAGGCTACCATCTAACTCATGATACAAAGTGGCATCTACTTTGGGTGTGGTACAAATGGCAACAAGTTTGACTCTAGACTGGAATGGAGATGGGGTTGGTTTACAATATTCCATGTGAAAGTGACGAAGAAGGTCACATGCATACTTAAATTGTGAAAGGGAAATTATTTCCTTGGTTTGCAAGACTTGGACGCCAAGAAAATAATGCAAATGTCCTAAGCCTATCATTTCAAATCTCTTCTTAAGACATAATTTCACATGGATTAAAAGTTTGGGGTCACTACCAATGAGTATAAGGTCATCAACATGGAGAACTGACATTATGAGATGGTTACTCACTTTCTTGGTATAGACATTGGGGTTAGAATGACATATAGAGAAGACATTGTGAAAAAGAAAGCTATCCATTTTAGCATACAAAGCTCAAGGGGTCTTGCTTAAGGCCATATAGATATTTCTTAAGGTGGAAAGTAAAACTAGAGTCATGTTGAACATAGCTAGGAGGTTGTTCCTGTTGGAAATACTGAGAGGGGGGGTGAATCAATATTTCCCTTTTTCAACAATTAGCATTTACTTTGATATTTTATGATTTACCATAATAGATCAACAATGGATTTGTATTTAAAATCAATTATAAATATATAATTAACATAAATTATAAGGTTTTATAAAGAAATAGTGAAGGACACCGATCCTTTTTAGAGCACCAACTCTAGGAGACACAAATCCCCTTCTTCAGGGCACCAACCCGAGGAAGCACCAACTCCCTTGTTTTAGGGAACCAACCCTAGGAAGCACCAATTCCCTTATCTTTAGGGCACCAACCCTAGGAAGCACCAACTCCCTTAACTTTATGGCATCAACCCTAGGAAGCACCAACTCCCTGTTTTTACACTTTAGCAAAGGATATTGATCCTTTCGTGCTCCTCCCTTCCACCCTCACTTCATAATAATCATCAGTTCTTCTTCTTGGACTCTTCTTCTATTTTGATCTTCTGATCTGGACTACAGGGACACTTCTTCTTCACCGTTCTTCCTTGCTTATATATTTTCCCAACTGGTGTGAGTTATGAAGCATTGTGTCTCTTTGTTTGGACCATCACACCTCTTCATTTAGATTAACCATAATAGAGTTTGTTTTTCTTCATTATTATTCAAACATTATCCTGAAGGATTTTCAAATTAGTGAGAGTTTTTTTCTTAAATCGATCACAGATATGGATCGATTTCTTTTAACTCGATTCCATATCGCTGCAAATATTGCAGAAATTTAATTCTGTAGAGGCGCTTCCTTCAAACCATTTACATGTGACCATATGTACAAAACCACGTGCTTACTAAATTAAGTGATGTTCCCAGTGTCTCACGTCTTATGTGTTCGTAACCTATGACTGAGGGTTGGAACCTAGTCCTCTGAACTTCGGCCTTCGGGTGATTTCTCTCTTGAAATCATCCAATCTTCCAAAGTTTCAAGTTCTTGAAGTGGTTACCTCTCGCAAGGATTGATCCAATGGTTAGCATGATTCTCATAACCAAATCAACGGTCTAGCTTCAATCCTTAGACTATCCTTCCACTGCTTAATATAATGGCTATGAATTAATCAATCGGTTGAGATGGATGACCATAATTTACTTCGGAACTTCCTCCTTCAGAACTTCTAGTCTTTGTAGTCATTCAACCTTCTCGAAGTGCATTTCGTCGAAGTGTGTATACTATATTGGATGGTCAATATTCAATCTTTCATTAGATGGACGATCCAGGCTTATCAGAGGCTTTCAAGTAAATTGACAGTCATGACTTGATCTGCAGTTGAGTGGACGATTCTCATTCACTTCGAGACTCCGGTCTTTGCAGCCATTCAACTCTTTCCGCAGCAAATTCCGCCAAAGTACGTATCAACACTTATTTTATTAATAACATTCACATGTCTAGGAACTAGGACCGTGGGTTTAAGCACAAAGGAGCTCCTACTCTTCGGGTATTCGACTATTTATAACTTCGGGACTTCGAGCTACTCAAATTATGAAGTATTTCAATCCCTCGAAACTTTTACCTACCGAATAAGTCACAGAATGGAAGTGACTTCTTGTTGTCGGTCAATGGTCCATGCTTACCCTATTCTATTGTGTTAATCCAACGACTGAGAAAGATTACTGAGAATCGTAAATCAATAACCAGAGTTGACTTCAGCCTTTGGTGCTTCGGGTAGTTGCTGGTAGGAGAAACTGAATATCCTCGAAGGACATGCTCCCGGAGTGACATAGCTTGTTGACGTCACCACTGATGTGGAACTAGCCAAGTGAATGCCACGTGTCACTTAGATTTGTGACTTACACATACCTAAAGTTCCAACTGGACCTTGACACTTTTCATCATCTGATTGCACCATGTGTCCCTATCGACATGGGCTATGATGACGTGGGCTCTTACTATGTGTACCATGTGTCTTACTTCGTGACTTAGAAACTCTGTCCTTCAAGTGAACTTACATGTTTTAAACCCTTTTGAGCCGAAGTGGTCAGCATTGAAGTTGACCGTCTCCTGATTTGATGGTTCCGATGTTCTGTTTCAGATCAATGGTTTTGTTACTTTGGGGCTTCGACCTTTTGGTGATCTTACCTGTTCTGGACTCCTTTTTGCCGGAGTGTTTAGTGTCGATGTTGACCGTCTCCTGATCTGACGGTTCCCATGTTTTTCTCCAGATCTACGGTTTAATACAGAGGTGATAAGCCTTATTTCCCTCTTTCCCGAAGGACATCTAACTCCAACCCATGTGATCGAGGCTATGACCTCGTTTCAATCTTTTGGGTGCTAACCTCTCATCTAGGATCGATAGTCATGATTGAACTGTTGTTGAGATCTAGAATCGGGGATGATTGTGAAGTCCCAACTAACATGAAGTTTATCTCCTTTCCCGAGTTCTGCAATAGAAACTGCTCGCTTGTGGTGGAATCGATGCCAACCGTAGATCTATTGGCAGGTGATGATTGACGGTCGATGTGGATTGCGGAACCGAAACTTGCGTGATCATTAACTCAACCCTTGCATTCGACAATGGATCCCCATCATTGATATGCCCTTACTAAGATCTGATGGTCCTGGTTTGTCCCGAAACCTACATCAGTGGACAGGATTATTCCTTGATTCTTTTGTGTTTTTAATGTGGGGATTTCAATCCCGATCGCGTTTCTGCAATTTGCTTTCCCTTCAGAGATTTTTGGTTTTGTACTTGGATTCTAACTAATCAATATCATTGATCTATTGGGAATTCGATCCTAATATTGTTTATGTAATTCACTGATCTTGTGAAATCTAATACGCTTCCTCTCCTGAGCTTTAGGTAGATTCCTCTACATGTTGTTCATAAAAACTCATCATCACATCATAATGACATTGATTGTTGACATCAATGACAACACATCAATGCCAATATGTCCAACAATCTCCCCCTTTGTCATTGAGGGAAACACACCAACTTCATACACAAACTTCCCCTGTGATGATGCTTCTCTCCTATGCCGTTACTCTCCCCCTTTGACATCAATGGCAAAAGGTTGCTCCCCCTATGATTAATCTTTGTCTTTTTGTATGTTGTTGACCCAAAATCTGAACTTGGGTAACTCCCCCTGCAATCATGCTCTTCCTACCTCAACTGAATTACTCCCCCTTTGTTTCTAAAACGGTAGCTCTTCTTGACAAGGTCTCTTCTCCTATGACAAAGCTCCCCCTGACCATGTGCCCTTTCTGATACAATTTTTATGGTTTTTAATGAGGTTTTTGAATTACTCCTAATTTTTGTCGAAGATTTTAAAAAATACTCCTAGGCAAAGGTTTTGTGAAAATGTCTACAATTTATTCTTTGGTGTCTACATACACTATTTTAACCACTTTTTGGGTAATCGATCTCTTAAAAAATGGTATCTAATTGGGATGTGTTTAGTTTTAAAATGCATTACTAGATTTTTAGAGATGCTTATGGCACTAGTGTTATCACAATTAATAGTAATGGGATTATTATATCTTATTTGTAGGTCTTCTAATGTTTGCTTCATCCAAAGAACTTGTGTGCAACAGGATGCAACACCAATGTATTATGCCTTTGTTGTAGAGAGTGATGTGGATGTTTGTTTCTTGCTTGACCATGCTACCATACTTTTTCTCAAGAAAAATGCTCCTCCACTGGTGCTTTTCCTATCATCTATGCTACCGGCCCAATCTACATCGGTATATGCAGTTAGATTGAAGTCTTTATTTTTTGGATACCATAATCCAAGTTCTAGGGTGCTTTGAAGATATATGAATATTCTTTTTACTTCTTTTAAGTGAGTTTATTTTGGTGCAGATTGAAATCTCCCCATGATTCCTACATCCTGCATGATGTCAGGTCTTGTTGTTGTTGAATAGAGAAAACTTCCAACCATTGATCTATACATCGTTTGGTCCACTTTTGGTGAGTCATCTTCTAGGCTTAGTTTACATCTAGTGACCATGGGAGTACCCATAGGGTTATTGTCTTCCATTTGAAATTTCTTCAGCATTTCCTTGATATATTTGGTTTGGGAAATGAATATTCAATTTTTTGTTTGATTTACTTGTAAACCTAAGAAAAATGTCATTTCTCTCAACGTAGACATTTCAAACTTTTGTTGCATTTTGGTTGCAAAATTTTTGCTTAGTGTAGTAAGATTACTCCCAAATATGATGTCATCTACATATACCACCACAACAATCATGTTTTGATCCTCAATTTTGATGTATAGGTTGTTATCAATAGTTCCTCTCTTATATCCTTGTTTTTGCAGGTACTGATCAAGCCTAGAGAACCATGCTCTGGGGGCTTGTTTAAGACCATACATGGCCTTTTTTAGCTTGCACACATAGTCCTGATTTTCTGTTAACATGAATCCTTCTGGTTGCTCAACATAGACTTCTTGTTCTAGTGTTCCATTAAGGAATGCTGACTTGACATCCATCTGATAGATTTTGAAATTTCTGAAGCATGCAAATGCCAGGAACATTTTGATGGCCTCAAGTCTTGCTACTGGAGCAAAATTCTCTTCAAAATCAATACCTTCCACTTGGGATTATCCTTTGAAAACTAATCTGGCTCTGTGTTTTTATAATTTCCCCATTTTCATTTAGTTTGTTCTTGAATATCCACTTGGTTCCTATCATATTCTTGTCCTTGGGTCTTGGAAATAGTTCCCAAGTCTGGTTCTTCTATATTTGGTCTAATTCTTCATTCATTGCTTCTATCCAATCTTTATTTTTTCTAGCTTATTTAACTGACTTAGGTTCTATTAGGGACAACA
>JASDQU011101375.1:8629-22113 GCA_032191745.1 Picea mariana | reverse complement strand
ATTGATGATGTTTTGTTTTGATTTTTTACATATATTTTCCTTTATTTGAGTCACTCTTCTTCCCTGAGATTTGGAGTCGATCTATTGTTTTCTTCTCATTTATCCGACTGAATGAAAGTTGTTGCAAGGAAATTCAAAGATCTATTCACTATTTCATTTTGATCTTTGAGGTCTTTTCTCCAAGCACTTCCTCTTGTTTGAATTTGGTTTTCTTTTTTCTTGTTTGATCACAACGAGGGTGTGATTTTGTTTATGTGAAGTTTTCTTCTGATTGCTTAAATCTCACAGATCTTGAAGTCTGATTAACATAGGAAGCTTTACATCAAACTAATTATCAGTCACATATAAACAAAAGGATATTTTTTTTCATGCTTGGTTTTTGGATATTGGAACCAATTTTTGCACATTTTAGCATTGCATTGGATTCTTGATTGAGAACAATTGCATGAGGTCGTTGCATCTTAGTGTTTGACAATGAAAGGAAAATCCATTCTCCTTCCCTTAAATAGACATTCATTGAAAGAAAATATTGCTTATCATTTCTTATGCATGTTTTGGGAATTGAGTCACAATTTCATCATTTTCACTCTCATACATCTCTGAGTAAACAATAGCATTAAAATCAAGTGCTAAACTAAAATTTATTAAACAATTTTACATTTTCTAGTAGCAAACCTACATTATCTTAAGGTGTAGGGCTTTGGAATAGGTTGAAGGGATAACTTTCCAAATCTATCAATCAAACTTAGCATCTTGTGATAGGGAGAGCAAATCCAATTCTTGTATAAGCTTTCTGGGATCCCCCTCCCACACAGGGGTTACGCACAAGGTCACTTTTGGGAGAGCTATAGAGTTTATCCCTCCGTGGTTCAACCGTTCGTAGTAGTCAAATCATATTTTGGGGGTTCTTCTTGAGGCTCAATTGTCTTCATTTGTTCTTGGTGCTTCGTGAACACCAAATCCATTCGGGGTCCTCTGGAGTTCTACCAGTCCACTTGTCCTCAGTTCTCTTGAAGGATTTCAGACTTGTTATCTTGCCCATACATTCAGACTAGACTGTCGACTGTACCCGCCCAAGGGTTGACTACGTGTTGGTGACCATAGTAGCCATAATATTCAGTGTCTGACACAAGGTGACGGTGAAGGAAAGTCTCACTGTACCTGGAACAGACGTTGGTCAAACTCACTCAAGCTCCTTGGAGGGTAAATCCATATTTACTGCATGGAATCTTGCACGAAGGTGTAAGTCCGTTAAGAAGGTTTTCAATGTAACTGATCCACCCGCTCTATCCCCGCCCCTTCTTATTTTGATCTCAATACATTGGATTTCATCACAAACTAGTGGCTTCATCGTCGGAAGTTTTGTTTGATTGTTTGCTTCTTAGATTCATAATGTGTGTTGTTTGTTTTACTTAGTGGACCTTAGGTCGAGTCAGTGTTAATGGCATCAACTCATGGGAGTACCAATGGAGGAACCCCTTGTCCAGGGGAACCTTACACTTTTCCTTCTTTTGGAAACATTGGTCCTCCGTATGTTGCTACACTAAGTCTCCAGGGACTCACCATCGGATTACCAGTTTGGTTGTTCCCCACTCCGATGATCTCGAATCTTCAAAGTGATTCAACTGCACCTAATTCTTTAGACATAAGTACACCACCCACACATCAACCTCATGTCGAATTGTATCCTTCTTTACCCATTAAATCTCGTTCCCTTTCTCCTTCTTCACCTAGTGAAAGATTTAAAGCAAGTATCCAGGTTGATAAGAAGAAGAAGAAACAAAAAGAGAAGAATAAGAAGAAATCTAAAAGGACCAAGCCTCCAACCATATCAGATGTTGGATCCAAGCAACCAACTAATATTAATCGTACTGGGAGTGTTGATGAGGTTGACAAGATTAAAATGAAGAATCTGAAACCCGAATTCCCTTGTAGTCTTTGTAAGGGTGACCACTTTCTGAGGGATTGGCCTGGTCTTCCCAAGGTCTTAGAAATGTGGTACTCCACATCCTTGGCCTCTGCTAGACATGCTAGTGACGCCCCATCAACTAGTGACATTAAGGTTGGTAAGAAGAAGACAACTGTCAAGTTTCCTTGCATGTTTTGTGAAGGTGATCATTATTCTCACCTTTGTCCTCATATGGACGAGGCTTCTTATCTTTTGGAAAAGATTCAAATCCCAAATGGTTATCATAATATTTCTCCCAACCCATCGTTAGTTGATGGAATGGTCAATCTGGTTCCATCCTCGGTTAGTTCGGTTGATCAGGTGGTCAATCTAGTTTTATCCTCGGTTGAACCACTAACCAAAGTAGTTGATCTAGTTCCATCATCGATCAGCCCCACTTTTCATTTGAAAAGTGAAACCCAAGTGACTGATCCAGTCCTGTCATTGGTCAGTCCCACCCTTCATCTAAAGAGTGACAATGTGGTCAATCCCACTCTTCCTCTGATGAGTGCTAAAGTGGTTTCTCTGGTCCCTTCATCGATCAGTCTGGTTGATCATGTCGTCAATCTGGTCACGTCATTAGTTGAACCAGTTGACAAAGTGGTTGATCTGATCCCATCTTCGGTCGATCTCGCTCTCCCATTAGAGAGTGAAACCAAAGCGGTCAATCTATTTCCACCTGTTGACCCCATTCTCCCCTTGGAGAATGAAACCAAAGTGGTCGATATGATCTCATCATCGGTCGATCCTACTCTCCCGCTAGAGAGTAAACCCAATTATGCTCATGTTTTTCTCATTGATACAAAATCTACTGTGCTGGGGGGCATTCCTCCTTCTCCCGCGAAACCCCCTCCAAGTAATGAGGCCATCCTTTTGGATTGGGGTGTGCTAACTAGACCTCGTATTCCCTCTCACATTCCTTTCAATATTACAATACAAGTTTGTGGTCAGGACGTTCCCCATGCATTGATAGATGAAGGTTCATTGGTTAGTATTTTGTCCTCTATTTCTTGGAAAGATTTGGGTTATCCTCAGCTTGTGTTGGTTACCCAGACTTTGTTTGGTTTTAACATAAGAACTAGTCACCCTTTAGGGATCCTTCCCCAATTTCCCGTAACTTTGGGAGGGAAAATTGTCTTTATTGATGTTATGGTAGTCCAGGACCCCTTGGATTTCGATTTACTCCTTGGGCGAGATTATGTCTATGCCATGAAAGCTATTGTTTCCACTCTTTTTTGTGTGATATCTTTCCCACACGATGGAAGAATGGTGACTATTGATCAACTTTCGTTTATTGGTCCTGAAATGACCATAAACCCAATGACCTCCCTATACGTTTCTTATATGCCGTCGGTATCACCCTTGCCACGGGTCAATTATGTGGAGTTGTCTCCAATGACTTCAAATTCTGATGACTTAGATCTAATAGTTGACATGGTGATCTCTTCGGTAGGGATATTGGAGCCTGATATCTTTACCCCTGACGAGACCCTCGACATGTGTTCCTTCAAGAGCATTCTTCTTACATCCAGTGAAGATCTCTTGGAAGCCATGAATGAGTTTTTTCCTTTGACATGGTGTCCTTCTAGAGCATTATCCTCTTGGAAGCCACGATCAAGAAGAGCCACAAGCATAATTTCTCTTCTCTGTGGAAAGATCATTAAAAAATCAAACATAAGTCACGAGCACAGTTTTCCTCTCTGTGGCAAGCTCGTTAAAAAATGAAACAGAGGCTATGAGCACAATTTTCCTCTCTGTGGAAAGCTCGTTAAAAAATGAAACAGAGGCTATGAGCATAATTTTCCTCTCTGTAACAAGATCGTTTAAAAATGAAACAGAAATCTAGGGATTGAACCCACATCCTTGAGCATAGTTCTTTTATTGTGTCAAGATCATCAAAAAATGAAACAATCACCTCTCATACCAAGTTGAGTCTTTTGTTAGGTCTCATTTTTTAACCTTCATTTCATCCACCTATATCCTTTTTCTTCATCTAGTACAAAAATTGGTGACAACCTCAAAGTCAGTGAATGATTTGAAGCTTGGGGGGCATGTCTCCAGCCTTTGATTATATTTTTGGAGTTATGCCACTAGCTTTTCAAGCTGGGGGCAGAGTACCAACCATCCATGGATATCCCAACCTTTGGAAATTATGTTGGGAATTTACGAGCATAGTTTAATTTTGTTTCAAGATTGTTTCAAAATGAAACCAATACCGATCTTAGTCTTTGTTCTTTCTCGTGCTCTAAAAAACATGAGAACACAACCGAGTAAAATTTTATCTCTTTTTCAGACTAGCATGGATACACGAAAAAGGAACCCCCTGGAGTCATCTTTAAGCTCTTTTCAGACTCTTTAAACATGAAAATATTGCTAAGTGATCTTGCTTCCTTTCCCACTCGTTAAAAGATTTGAAAATGTGTCTTTCAAGTGATAATTTATCTCTTTTTCGGCCTCGCGAGACTAACATTATGAAAAATGACAACCTTGGAGTCACCTTTAAGTTATTTTCTGACTCTCTAAACATGAAAAATCATCGAGTTTACGTTCTCTCGACTCGTTAAAAAAATCACGCATTGAAGGACCCATATGGGACCAAACCCTTACTTCATCTAGTTCGTTAAACAAAGGAAGAGGGACTTACTGAAGGTGAGTTATATCGATCATGTGTTACCCTCCTCAAGCTCATTAAATTAAAAATAGGTACTCATCTATCTGGATGGGGGGGGGAATTGAAGGAAGCAAGCCAATAAGTTTTTGAAAACATCACCAATCACTCTTACAGTCGCCCTTGAACACGACACTTTGTCTTTGCATACATTTTAATCCACTGAACCTCTACATTGAACCGATCCTATGAGTTTATTTACTCCTTTGGGTCGCCCGACGAAAGTCACAGTGTCCATTGCATCATCATGTTTTGGTCCATGTCATGTTTCTACTGTTGTGCCTCAGTGTTCAAGGGAAGTATCTTCCTCGAGAGTCAACCCTCACAAATTTATTATTTCAATACCTATGTCAGTCCATGTTCATTTGATCCACAAATTTACATTTCTGTGCCAGTTTCATGTTGTTGATGGAGGATACATTAAGGCCCTCCTTCGACAAGTCTATTTCTGTCGACTTCAACACATTATACGGGAACTAGATTTAGAAACCAGTTAATACCTTGGGACCTGCATGCCTCAATGGCAGACCTCCTCGCTTCTAATAGTGGGTTTACATCATTGACCCCTGATCGGATGATTCCACGAATGTTCGACTTCAGCTCATCTATTCACATTCGTTGGAATGTACTAGGGTACGTTGGGAATCATTGACATAAACGGTGATTTCCCTCGCACTTGTTAATGGTTTACATCATTGACCGGTAATCAAGCAGTTTCTACCATGTTTGACATCAGGACATCTATCCACATGGTTAGACTCGTACCACATCGGGATCGGTAAGAATAGCATGGGTTGAGTAATCACTCTGATATGTACTTTACTCAGGTTGCGACAAAGTTTCTCTTGAATATTGACACATATACTGTCACATATATCTACTTTGTATTCGTCCGTGGCTCTGTCTTGTCGTCTCATAGATCCACTGTTTATTTTTTATGGCTACGATCAGTTCATGTCATGGAAGTATAGATCCACATTGTATCTTTGGTGGCTATACTCTTTGTTAATATAATTATGGATCCGCAGTGTATCTTATGGTGACCATACCTTGCAAGTCTTTATCACCCAAGCATAGGTATGCATGCCTTGGGTTTGAAACATGTCATAATATTTGTTTGATGGTTGTGTGCAACTTCTACCAGGTTCTCCACGTCCATACCCTTTCTCAAAAAAGCCTACAAAGTACTTCAGTCATCAGTTTCCATCTTCTAACTTCTCACTTTGGGCGGCAATCCATTACACATCAAATATACTCACTTCAATGATGACCTATTGTCGTCGTTACAAGTGTCAAAAGTGTCGCATTTTGGTCACGAGTGTCGCATACATCATACAATCATCTTGTCTATGTCGTGTCTCGAACGACATCACAAGGACACTTCAAAGACTGGTTTAAGAAGGAGAATTCATTTGATGAAGAATACAAAGCTTTTTCCATGAAAAAACCCACTTAAAAATGAATTTTTAAGGCCAACACTCCCCTACCCACTATCAGGGAGTGCCAACGCTCCCTACCCTTCTTTGGGGGAGCATTATAGCACTCTGTGCACCCTTCTGAGGGAGCACTTGTCTTTTTTAAGGAAATTTTGGGCAGCGCTCCCCTACCCACTATCAAGGAGTGCCAGTACTCCCTACCCTTCTTTGGGGGAGTGTTGCAACACTCTGTGCCCCATTCCGAGGGAACACTAGGCTGTTTGAGGAAATCTTGGGCTGTTGAGGAAAATCAGGGAAAAATCCCCCTCATCTCTGGAGTTGGTTGGATTTGAATATGAGGTCAAGGTTCGATCTTAGGGAAGATCCACAACTGATGGAGAAGGATCCTCAACCTATCCCAAGAATCTCTAAGGTGGTTGGGTCTCTCCAAGATTATATAAGGAGGCCTTCTCATGGTGAAATGCATGGAAAAATGGAGAAACACCTAACTTATGATCTCATAAGGAAGGAGAGGACATTGAAGGCATCAAACTTATGATCTCATAAGGGAGATAATCAGTAAAGCATATTCATTTTGATTGTGGATTATTTGAGCAAGGGGTTGGACACTGAGAGCTGGAAGAGGCTGTTGCAACTTCATCAAAGATCTATAAGTATTGCTATCTAGTTCTCATTAATACATGTGCTTGGCCTGTTTCTTTCAAGGTTGTGTATGCCTACATGAAATTGTATTTGATAGATATATCTAGTTTTATATTAATCATGGTAGAATAGGAAGTTCTTTTTTCTTTGTTGTTATTGGATTGCAAGACTTGTTGAAAATCTTGGGGATCAAGGCTCAACTTGGATTGGGCAAGGAAAAACATCGACAAAAGGGTACATTATTCTTCCTTTTCTCTATTTGATTAACTTAGCTAGGTTTAAAAGGATGTCCGTGACCAAAGTTAGCACCTTTATGTCTTGATCTTAGATATTTAGGGTTCAATATGAAATCCACTTGTCCGCAGGGGGATTTTCCTGTAATAGTGACCCTAGGGGGAATGAGATGAAAAGGATAAATATGGAGAATATGTCCCTAGACATCAAATCTAAATGGTATGAAGGTCTTGGGAAGGTCCAAGGGTTTCCAAGTATGTTGAGTAACTTGCAAATGGTGAAGTGCCTATTCGAAACACAAGAAAAACAAGCATATATTGCAATATAATCAATTGGACAAGCAAGTTAAGCTTGTTGTCCCTAATATCAATCGTTAGTAACAATGTATATCAGAAATAAAATGGCATCATAAGCTACAAGATAAATTCTAGAAATCAAGTGAAAGATACAAGAGAAAAGACTAACTAATTACTAGCAAAACTCAAGATTAAAGACCAAGATACTAGCAACAAAAGACAAGGTTGTTGTAAACACTTTCTACTGCAAATTATATCTTCCTTATGGCTATTAAAATCAATGTGTTACAGCAAGAAAATCAGCCACTAAAACTCCTCCAAACTTTACCAAAAAGTGCGCTAGAGCAAGTAGGACAAGTGTGCAAACTTTGGGGGATTTCTAATGGTTGATTAGGGAGTTATTCAAGCAATTAGATTAGGGTTTATGCACCCCTAATGGCTGAATATGCAAATTTGTATTATCAGAAAGAACTATCCCTTCGATGGGGACACCCTAGTGGTTTTGAGGTGCTTTAAGCACAAGGAACACAATCCAAGTTGCAAAAAGTAAATATGACAAGAAATTATGTTTCCCAATACAATATTTTGTTTCTCCAATGAAAAATTAGTACCTTTAGTTATGGGATAATGGGGTCAAAAAGAGATAGATAGGATTACTAAACCCTTGGGGGTGTAAATACTCTTACTTCCAAAGGTAAGTAACCTAGCTAGGGTTTGAAGATGAGGGGTGTAAATCCTCTTACTTCCTCAACAAAACCCTTGCAAAATAACTTTAAAATTTTGATAATTATGGTGGAAACTAGGATAGGTTTTATATCCTTATACTCCCTATCTAGCCTTGGCCAAAACAACCTCAACTTGAATTACAAATGATAATAACAAAGTAGAAACCATACAATTCAAGAAAAATCCTTTAACATGCCAAAGTAAATCTCCACAATAGAAAAAGAATGACCTGCAAGAGATAGTGCACCATCATCATCATCAACCATAACCAAAAAACATTATTCCATATCACAAAAGGAAAAATACTCCAAGTGTAGTGAAAATTTCAGTCCAAGTACTTCTCACAAGAGGGAGAGTTATGTTAAAATGAGATCTTATGATCTCTTATTTATATGTATAGTCACTAAGATAGTTTGTCCACATAATTAAGGGTAAACCACAAGACTAGGGGTCAACAAACCCAAACTTGCCCCTGTTACATATTGATATGAAACAATTCACTTTTATTTCACTTTTTCACAAAGAAAATCCCTAGTTATAAGGACCTCACCCCTTTAGGGGATGTTTTAGCACTAGGAGAAGGTCGTTGGTGATGGAGGAGTGTAGAAAGGCTTCCTAGAGCCACATTTCAAGCATCCAAATAGATTCCTTCATGGTCAGAGACTCAAGCCCCTCAAAACATCCTTGTGCCAATACATGTCAACTTCACCACCAAACCCTAACCCCCCTAAGTGACATCATGCCTCTAAAGATGAAATTTTACCTCTCCTAGGAAAAACATTTGGCATGTGGGGGCTAGATTATGTCGTCCAAGTCACCTTCTATGCCTTCAAAGTTTGATCTCTCTCATCCAGCATGTGAGCCCTTTGCATCCACCTGTGGGATTCAAGCCCCTCTGAAGCCCAAGCTAGGCTTGTTCTTCCAAAGCTATCTACCAACTAGGTCCTACAAAGTCAAATAAGCATGTGATCCAAGGATATCAAGTCATAACATCATGACAAGTGAATCCGATCAATAAATGAGCCACCTAAGCATGTGCATCAAATATTACTATGTCAAACAATTAAGTGCTCAAAGACATTATGCGACTTGTCAAGCTTGAATATGGGCGAGTTGACAAGGTGTCCTGTATGGTATATCTTTCCCTAGGTCAATAAGAGTTTCCAAGAGATCCCTCTCTAAGCCATGTAAAGTGGGTGAAGTGGTTAGGTTCAAGACTCAATGGGCATAAGGATCATGACATACAAGATGTCATAGTGTCTCATTCATGGGTGTACTTGTAGAGGGTGTGTGGTACCTTCATTTGCAATGCACTTTTTCGAATCCCATTATTTTCCCATTCTTTGTTTCTTTCATAAATCTAAGGAAAATTTGATGGCCAATGCCCTGACGTGGTGACCAAATAATGATAGTGTCACCCAAAAATACCCAGTGGAAATGAGAAGGATGGCTCGTGATGAGACCTCCTTTCTCTCAGCCATGCAACTAAGATCCATTACCCTGGCTTGGTGACTAGATGATGGTAATTTCATACCACTAGATATTCATGGACATGATAGGTCAGCTCGTGATGGGACCTCCTATCCTCCAACTAGCCTTTTAAGCATTCTTAATCATATTTCTTGTGGGTCGCCCTTTTCTCAAAGATAAGTGTTTCATTGCTTTCTTGGGTGATCCCTGGGTGAAGCATCTAGAAGGTTTATACATAGTATTTTATATTTTACCCAACATCAATCCCTCTGGGCCTTCATCCCCTTCTTCCCATAGAATGAGGGACAACGCCTTCTTGGGTCAATACACCCTAAAATCCCAAGAGATAAGAAAATGGGGGGAAATAGTGATGGAAAGTGGTAAGTATGGTAGGGAATGGTACGATGGCTCTTCAAGGGAGTTCCCAATAGAAAAACCATCCCCAAGGAAGACCACTTACGAGGGCACAATGTCAACCACCAAGGTGAAGTAGGGAAAAAAGCATAATGTCCAAGCATATATCATGAAATCTAAATCAATCTAAGATACAACATACTTAAATGCCTCAAATATTGAAATGATGCTCACCATAATACAGAATTGTACCTCATGGAGCAAGGCCCACTGCCTTTCGGAAGCTAGATGGTGTGGTGGATGCCATTTGAAAATGTACAACATCTTTGGTGGTGAGAAGGGTCTCCATCTGTGCAAAATGATACTGCTAGACATGTAGTCTCTTGGCACTCCATATCTACAACCTGAGGGCCTCGAGACATAATCTCCTTAGTTATCCACATAATGTGGATAACAGTCACCAACCAGCTAAAGGATAAGTTGGATAGGCTACTACATGAAATAGTTTAAAAACCAGTTTGCATAGAGATCATAATATCAATCCTCCTTTTACTAGACCCAGTGAATAACATGCCCTTCGATCTCTTTGCATCTACTGGAATCTAAAGTAATGTTTTTGCTTGTTTTACCTTATGCTTATTATGGCATCTAGTAGTTAGGAAATAATCATTTTCACTTGTATTACAATGTTAAATATCTCTAGTAGGAAGAATTTTGAAAAATTATGAGTTAGTGGGTTGTCATATACCTTAATAGATCCTCCAACATTCTTGTATATATAAGACTTCCCATTTGAGGCTTGATTAAAAAAATTTTTTTCTTGGCCAAAAACAAAAAGAATTAAAGCTGAAAATAACCAAAGAATAATAGATCCCATGCCAAGTATAATGTCTAGTTGAAAATGCAAGCATTACCACAAGACAACAAAGAGTTCAATAATTGGATCTTTGTTACAAAATTGTGCCAATATAGGGAGCGGTCAAGCATAAGTATGCTATAAGTTGCATTGATGTGGGGATTGGGGTGAAAAAAACTATTAACAACTTGCAAATGATACTAGGTATAACTCATGATTAATTTTGCTTGGTTATATGCTTATCATATGTGGAAGCCTATCTAGAAAAAAAAAATCTACAACTTGATGGAGTTTACTATCAATGTACTAATAATGAAGCAAGTGGTCACTAAGAAGTAGTGTTAAGAATCACCAATATTGTTTTTCAAAATGCCAAGATCCAAGTAGAAAAAGAGCCAAGGAAATTTTAGGATAGCGGTCTCGTAGTCTATGTAACATGAATGTTCTATACAATTATTTTAGGATTTCTTGTAATGTCCCTACTATGATCTTTGTACTTGCATGCAAGTATTACAGTGGAAAGGAGGTAGCAGTAGCAGAAATGGCTTGAAACTCTGTACACAAAGTCTTCCACGAGAACATTGCTTCTTGTCATATTTCCAAGTCTATTGGTTTTGTGGATAGTTCTGATATTATAATACTAAGAACAAGCATTCAAAAATACTAATAAATTGTATAAATATTCCTATATTGGGTATTTCCTAAGGAGAATTATCACTAGGAGAATTTAATGGAAACTCGATAAACATAGAGTTAGAGGATCATAAGCATTAGAAACTTTAACACTGGTTTATTTTCCTTTCAATTTTCCAAAGATATTCACCACTCTAAAGTCCTTTGTTGAAACACTCACAATAGATTTATCCTGTCGAGATGAAAACTATATACCCAAGGAATAATCCAATACTCTTTGTATCATATAAATAAGTTTCCCAAACAACCTCTACCACACTAGAAATCTATGAATAATTTGGTGGCTTTAATAAGGAAGCTTAGCTACCATTAACTTCTTATGATGTATGGCCTATTGACCTACCAAGTGCATATGTGTAAATATCGACCTATCCATGAACTTGAAGGAATCAATCAACATACTCTTATGGAAACACAAGTTCAATAAGAAGGTTGGTAATATCAACCTATTAAACTTTCGCTTACGCATTGATGGTTAAAAAGGATATTCAATAATAGTGGTTGGAACTTTCTCAAATGGACAGGCCTAAGCACGAGGAAGGTTGGACCTAGGTGGGGAACAATAGAGTCTAATATGTTTATTCATGTATTCTCTCAAACCTTGGAAGTCAATGGGAAGTACATACTATATACCTCTTTACAGCTCAAACATATTTATCTGGTTCACCTAAATCCATTAAAAATTTGAAATTTCAAATATGTAACAACTCATGTTAATTTTGCAATTTCAAACTTCAGGAAGGTCTAAAATATTTTTCATTGTATGTATTCATCTCCATAAACACCATCCTTCATATAGGGATGTATTACATAGGTAAAAAATGTCTACGAAGTTAATTTCAACTAATATTGGCTCAATTCTACATATTTATGTGGTCTTTTAAGTTTTAAAGTAGTGATCAATGTTGTTTTTGAAACTATGGAGGAGGAAGAGGAAAATGATTTGAGACTGTGTAATATGGGACACACACACAAGGCTTGTTGCTTCTCCCACTTCCTCTATTTCCTTAAAAAAAAAGCACTTCCTTCCTTTACTTTAATGGATAGGATAGGTGCAGTTCTTTTAAACCAAATCAAACAAACTACCTTCCCCATATTGTCGATAACACAAATTTTTTTTATTACTTTTCACTCCAACAACCAACCATTGAAATCGATTTAATTACTTTTTCCTCCAACAAATAATCATTGAAAATGTTTCACTTTGGTAGTTTAGAGGCTTCACTTTGGAAGTGTGGAGAGTTTGAAATTGAAGTCAAGATTGTTTGAGGTTGGTGTGGGTGAGAAGAGGAGGAGGATATCTAAAGTTCTTTCCAACATGAAATAACTAGTTTTGTTCTCCAACCATTGGCATGTGTACATTCAAGTACTTGAATATGATAGTGATAGTTTGAATCATCAATTGGGCGTGTCTAAAATACACTAGTAAAAAATGGGTAATTAGTGACCACGTGACCAAAAAAGTTAGTCACGACAATTTTTAAAGTTAAATACTACCAAAATTGAGCAATTTTAAGTGACACAACTAAAAATGACTAACTTAATTGACAAATTTAGTCTAGGGATATAAAATATGACTAGATAACAACTACATGAACATGAATTAGTAGTATTTATGCTGATGACCACTACCGCCAATTAATTGAAATCGCATGTGTTCAAGTTTCTAATCTTTCATTAATAATCTTGCTTTTTTCATAAATTGTGGGCCCTCTCAAAATAGAGTCATGTAACATTAACATACATCAAATTATATTTAAACTTTTAGAGCCAATTTTATCATCATGGTAGTTCTAATTGTGATTATTACATGGGATGACAATATGGCCATAAATCTTCATATTACTATCTGCAAGTGTAGAACTTTTAATTTCTCCAATGGTAGATCTAGTTTCAAATTTATTGCATGCTCATCTTGTTTTAAGATCCCATTATTATGGAAGGGGTAATTTCATCTTCTTGAGTTATCCAGGATTTTTTCTTTTTATTTTTCTAAGTTCTTGAATACTCCACATATTAGGATAGTGCCTCCTCAGGCACCCCACATTACCATTCTTCAAATGTATTCATGGAAATTGATCACCCTACAAACTTACAAATTACATAACCACATGACTTGCATTCCCTCATGATTAGGAATATTATGGTATTCGACATCCTC
>JASDQU011101374.1:10335-30757 GCA_032191745.1 Picea mariana | reverse complement strand
AGAAACGGCACGCAAATCTGATGCTCCAAGCTCCCAGAAACGATCCGACAGCGTTTCCACCTCAAGGGCTACCCTGCAACAAAATGGCTTTGGCTTGGCTCTCCAACAGCATAACTCTGCAAATCTGACCGTCCATTGGCCTCAAACAGGCCTGGTTTATATAGCAAAGGAGTTGTTTTCACATCCCCAACTTCCTCCAAGAATCTGGCCTCCAAAAAAGCCCAATATCCCCCAAAAATGGAGAAAATCAGCTAAAATTAGCTTTAGTTACAACAGGAAACCAAAAACTATATAAAAAAAACCATTTGTCAAAATATTTTGGGCGCTGGCCCCCAATTCCCGGGCGCAGCCCCTTTTATGCGGTCACATGGCATTATATTAGGTCATATGGCATTCTATGGGGCCACGTGCCATAGCGCGAGCCCTCCGAATCTCGGTCATATGCGCAATCTTATGTAACCGTGTTGTTTGTGTAACCGCCCGCACGAACTGTGGCATGGGCTCCGGTCGTATGGTGGAAGGTTAATATGACCACGGGTCCTACCCGTTACAACCGCCGCGCGTTTCATTGTAACCCTGCGCCCGTGGTCCCGTGACACGGTTCTGTGATTTGGCCGTTGCGCCGAGGGTCGGGGCTAAGCCCCGGCCCTTTTTACCTCTGTTTTGGACTTCGTTCCAATTCAAATGTTATTTCGGTCGTTTGAATAACAAGACCCACGAGCCGCCCGAGTGGCTAGCCCATAGTTGTTAAAACGTTGCCCTGTCGATAGGTCAAGGGTTCGAAACTCGTTGATGCCAAACCAATTTTTAACATACCAAACCGGCGGACCAATGAACCAGCGCCACGTGGCACCCTGTGAGTGGGCCACGTGGCGTTTTTTTTAAATCAATCAGAGCGTGCCACGTGTCGGCCTGCCATTGGCCCACGTGTGCCGCCACATCAATCGTCGTACGCCACCTGTCTCCTTGCCATGCTGCCACGTGTCTCTGCTGATGTCATCCTGCCCAGTCATCGTACGGTCGCCACATCACCATGCTGACGTCAGCGTGCCATGTGTCACCCTGTGAGTGGTGACACGTGTCACCTCGTAATTGGCCGATCGTACGCCCAAAGTGCCAAATCAGCATGACATGTGTCGCATCCTGGTGAAGCCACGTGTCCTGTACGGAAGTCGCCACGTGTCCTGTACGGAAGCCGCCACGTGTCCTGTACGGAAGCCGCTACGTCAGCACTGTACGACCTACCACGTGTCGCGTCCCCAAACTGCCACGTGTCATCATCTCCGTCTGCCACGTGTCGCCTTCTGGTTGGCCCACGTCAACTATACGGCCTGCCACATGTCACTGTACGGACGTGCCACTTCATTTGTACGGACTGACACATGTCTGTACGGACTGTACGGACAGGTACAGTCAGCATCCCAAAATTTTGCCTGTTTGGCTTTTCGGACAGAAGGCGATATCTTCCTCATACGAACTCCGTTTGCGATAAAAATTATACCACCGGATTCAGGAAGACGAGACGGACGCAATGGCACTAGTTTCGTCGTATTCCAAGCACTTTAATTTTTGAGCATTTTTAAGCCCTATCTGGCTTCTGGATCTGTTTTCAGATCACGTGCATAAGTGTGTAGAACCACTATCGTTAAAGTCACAGGTACTTTTCGCAACCACAATGTTTGTTAAATATTCCACTTAGTGGATGCTTAGCATCACCTTTTTTTATATATATACATTGTTAGTGTTTATATTTGTATATATATTGTTAATGTAATTTTTTATATTTTTATAAGGAATATATTAAAATAATTAAAATAGACAATGTTTTATAAATGTTTATGATAAAAATAGTGAATATTAATTTCACTATCCATTAATAATAATGAACAACTAAATTATAACAAGTGAAATTAGCATCAAAGTTGCTTATACCTGTCTCTTAAAATGTAATAACCATATGTAATCCAAGGACAAAAGGTAATGTAATTAGTAAACACCTAAAACTTGTAATAATATATTACTTGTGTATACTCTAAAAGAAAAAGAGAAGTGAGAGTTGTCAATGTGCCAAATTTGATGGAGAGTAAATCAGCTTCACCAATGGAGATTGAACCAACTCCACCAACAATTACAAAATGAATTCTTAAATCAAGAGGATGGATTTATAAATCTTAGATTCTCGTCTATTCAAATAAAGGCTAAAACACTTTCAACATGCTATAGAAATCCAACATTACTAACTATAGGAAATAAAAGGAGTTTGGTAACCCACATGTCCCAAAGTTAAGGACAAGGAAGAGAGAAAATGTGAACATGAATACAAAAGAAATACAAGGAGGATTTACGGTCTAAGCTTCATTAGAGTAAAGTAGATCAATCATTAGCAGTTTTCATATGACACGACACATTGCTTCTAGGCACAACCACACCAATAATCACCAAAAGGTTAAAAAAGGTGTTAGACAGTTTCCTAAATGTCTTAGGAGGAAAGGCGACAATATGAAAATTCAAATATATGGTTGGGAGTGTGTTATAAATATTATTAGTTCCAAATTTAAGGTGTGTTAAAAAGAAAATTAAGGAATTTTTTTTTTACTTTGAGTTACTTAATCTCTTTATATAAAGTTGATATAAAATTATTTTACTTAAGGTGCACATCCAAATATTTTATTTATGGCTTATGTTAAAATAGTGTTTGTGTTATTGATATATTTTTTAAATGCTATATGTCAACTCCATGTTAAGCACAAATGTTCATGTAACATAACAAGTTAACATAATAATAAAACATTAAAATAATAATAAAAACATAATAATAATAATAATTTATGTAGGCTCGTCCCCGAGGTGTAGGACAGTCAGTGATGGAGTGTGTTGTTAAGGCACTTTGTGAGGTTAAATTCATTGGTTCGAAACTTTCAGGGACAAAAAATCCAACCATGTTAAGGGTTGGTGTGGCTCAGGCCGGGTGCGATCCCCGAGTGATTTTGATGGCTTAGATGCCCCCGAGTCGCAGTTTCTCAACCACAGGCTAGTCCCATAGGTCATGGACAAACTAGCAAACAAAAAAATAATAATTTATGTAGGCTCTTATATATATATATATATATCTATCTATCTATCTATATATATATATATATAGAGAGAGAGAGAGAGAGAGAGAGAGAGAGAGAGAGAGTCTACATCGCATTATGGGAGAGATGTTCATGTAACATAATGCATTAAAATAATAATAATAATAACAAAATTAGAAACAATAAGGCTTAAGCCCCTAGAGGAACAAAATATCTCAAGGTGAAAATCTTTTTACAGTGCAAAACTTGAGGAAAGGTTAAAGTTTTTCTTCTCCGAGTTTTGATCCCTTTGGGTGCTTGATAGATCTAGGGTTAATATGGATCTATGCTTGTTACACATATCCTTTATACTAGGTTTTAGAAAGCACCTTTTTTTAAATATATTCTTTTGTTAATATATTTTTTTATTAATATTTTTGTAAATGCCACATGTTAACTCCATATTAAGAATTGAAACAATTACATTCAAATTAAGTATTGGAATAATAGAAAAAAATGAGTTTCAATTACTTTATCTCTCTCTATTTATAAAGTGGATAAATAATTATTTTACTTAAGGTGGACATTGAAATATTTTATTTGTGGTTGAAATTGAAGTACATTTTTTGTTATTAATAATATTTCTCAATTTCACACATCAAGTCTACCTTAAGTACATAACGGATTATACATCTACTTCATTCTAGGATGTATAAATCACCTTTCAACACAACAAGAGATACTCCTTGGACTATTTTTTCATTGACCATTGAAACCAAATTTTATGTACACTAGTTAACAACAACCTCTTTCACAATGATCCCTCGATTCCTCTCTCCTCTATGACTGAATCCAATGGGATTTCAAAGGAAACAAAGATTATAGACTCTTGCTTCATCCAATTTTACAATTTTTGGTTTTAGAAACATAGAACAAGTAAATGAGCTCTACTCAATTTTACATCCCATGCATCAACCTTGGTAGCTGAAGATATTTAAAGAATATCCCATGAGAAAAATACTATTACAAAAACCAAAATCCTTCCATTAGAGAAAATCCTTTATCTATTAGATCTGTTGCATGAAACTACAATAATATCACCTTTGTTTATCATAAAATAGGAGGAGGTCAACATTAAATATAGGTGGTTGGGAAGTTCACCTACTTCGTTGATAATTAAAATGGGTGGTTGGGTAGTTCACCTAAGTAAACTTAATCTGATGGTGTATGTACACCAACCCCCCCCCATAAGTGCAACTTAGTGACATATTAAAATGACATTAATCTCAATAGTGGATCCCATCTACTAGGCCTACTAAGGTACCCAAATACAAACTCTCATAAGTGGAGAAAAAGAGAAAAAAATATAGGAAAAAAACTCCTCCCCTAAAGAGAGAAAATAACATAAACAAACATTGTAAGGTAGGAGGCCTCAAGATGAACCCAAAGGAAAACTTCCTTCACCCCAAGAATTAATTGTAACTTAATAAAATGAGGCGATGCCAAATTTTTAATGAAGATTTCTGCAACTTGCTCTTCAATAACAAAATATTCCAATCTAAGAACATCATGTTCGATGAGTTTCCGAATGAAGTGTATGTGAATCTCAATGTGTTTTGTCCTTTGATTCTACACTGGGTAGAAATAAATGTGTATGGAAATTTGATTGTCACACCAAAGAGTGGTCGGTTGATCTTGTTCAATGTCAAACTCCGTCATTAGCTATCAAAGCCAAAAAAAATCATGACTAGGAATACATACAACATGATACTTTAATTCTATAGAGGATAATTGTTACAATGCAAATTGCCACACCTATGGATTTGTGACTTGGCCTTATCCTTTTCCATAGCTTGCTAAGTAAAATTCCAAAATTTCCTCATCAAATTCGTCTAAAAAACTTGACATTTGTTGATATCCTCGGGTGTCCTTTATGCAACACGCAGACATTCAATCCTTGCAAGCTTGTAGCCCACAAATGCCCTAAACAATTATGAAAAATAAAATAATTCCACAATTTCGTGTAGGTTTTTCGGTTGGGCTTGTTTCCCAACATCCTTGAGCCTGTACTAAATGTATTTCAACCTCACTAACCTCTTTGGGATGGTATAAAAGCACCATTGGGGGAAAATATAAGGACAAGTCTAGTGGTGCAAGGTTATGTTGTTGAGACTTAACAACCTTTGTTAATCCTTTCATGCTATGAGTAGCATCCCCTGACCTAGAAACTCTTTTTCTAGTGTCCCTTCCTCTCCTATATAGTTATAAGGTGTGCTCCTATCCTTATTGGGTTAAGTGAGGAAGTTCCTAGTTGTTGAGTTGATGCTCGAAGGACCCGTGGAGGAAACCGGGTGGTTCGCTTCGAAGTAGTGCCAGAAGTTGAACCAAGTTGTAACCAACTTTCATATATTTCTAACAATAGAAGAGATTGCTTTCCCTCATTTATTTTGTTCATTTCAAGCTTATATGTTTTTATTGTTCATATATGATTTTATTTATACACTTGATATATTCTTCTTGAACCTATAACTACCTTGTTGCAACACAATCTTGGTTTCTTATTGTAAGTTGGTTCCAACAGAGACCATGGGCTCTTCAAGAAACTAGAGTGGGAATTGACATTGAACGAAGGGTTTAAGGTGCAAGTCTTCTCCCTTCCCTTCTCTCTCCTAGTGAAAAAAGTAGATATTTCTTGTTTGCATACTTTTTTTAGGGTATATTTTAGTCTTCTTAATTAGGTCTTTCTTTGTTGTGACTTGACCCAAAGTCACGGGGGAAAATCCATTAATCAATAATGCAATTGATCATTTCTTCTTGCAAGACTAGGAAATAATAATGGAGCCAAGGAAGCATATCAAGCTAGATGTGAAATTGTTTTCATCAACTAAACCAACCAATCAGATTTAATGAATCTCACAAGTTGAGAAGCACCAAAAGTACACTAAATTCCAAAATTGGTTGCACCATGAATGTACCTCGAAATGTGCTTTGCATCCTTCCAATGAATCTAATGAGGATCTTCAGAGAATCAAGAGACAAGCCCTACTGAAAAAAAGATGTTAGGATGTGTGACTCAAATAAAGTAGACTCCCAACTAGTTGTTGATATAGAAACGGATTAATGCATGGTGAAGAGAAATTGGAAGAAAGGGTAACTCCTGATTGAAATGGAGTAGGGTTAGGATTACAATTAACCATGCCAAAGAGTTGAAGTAAATCAAGTGCGTACTTCTACTGTAAAATGTAGATTCCTTCTATAGATTTAATAACTTGCAAATGGATAAAATAATGCACAAGTCCTAGATACTTCATATAAAACTACCATGTCAATGCTTTGTGAACACTTTGAGTCATATATGATAAATTCCTTACAAGAATTAATTCATCCACATGTAGAACTAGAATAGACATATCAATGCCCCACCTTTGAGTGTAAACTTTAGTATGAAAACAAAATTGATTGAACCTTGAAGTTTTTATGATCCAATGCCTTAATGAATACAGTCCACTTAAAGGGTGAAACCCTCTTTTACAATATATTCAATTCAAAATACAATATGAGATGAGATAAGATGATCCTAAGACTAGGTATCCTTGGTATATATATAGTATACAGAGGGTAAATTATAATGAAATTGTACAATTAAGGTTTCTATCCAACATATAATTATAACACTATAAATGTAATAATTCAATATATAGGGTTTAATAATGGGTTTAATTTACATATAACATGGGGCTTTTCTAGGTCCTAAGATTCCCCTCCCCTTCAAACAAGTGTTTTCCTAAACACTTGACTAATTGTGGGTGTTTCTTCATGAATAAATCATCCTCCCATGTTGCTTCTTCCATTCGTAGGTTCTTCCATTTGATGATGTACTTTGTAATTGCTCAATTTCTCAGCTTCTTAATTCGTGTTTCAAGGATTGTTTCTAGTTCTCGTATGTTTTTCATTTCTTCAATAATCTCTGGCAAAATAGTTTGGACTGGTATCTTATTGTTGATTACCTTCTTTAAGAAAGAAACATGAAATAATAGATGTACACATGAAGATGGAGGAAACTCCAATTTGTAAGACATACTTCCAATCCTTTGAAAAACCTTATAGGGGCCATAAAATTTGGGTGCTAATTTATTGTTCTTCTTTTTTTTCTTCAGGGACATCTGTTTATTTGGTTATAGCCCAAAAAATACGAAATGCCCCAGTTCAAATTCCCTTTCACTACAATTTTGATCTTCTTGTTGTTTCATCCTAGTTTGTGCCATAACCAAGTTGTCCTTCAATAGTTTGAGAACCTCTTGTCGGTTCCCTATGCAGTCCTCCACTGCATGAACCTTTGTATTCCCTTTTAAAGATGATGAAATGGATGTAGGAAGATGTCCATTAAGTGCCATAAATGGGGATATTTTTTATGAAGTATGGAAGGGTGTGTTGTATTCCCCTGGTATTCACTGCAATATTTCTATTTTCTGTTATTATAATAGATCTGGTGCCTAACAAGTGGTATGATATCACTTTCCTTGGCAGGATTTGTGGGTTAATTTTTTTCCACAGTAGAGATGTGTTCTGGAATCTTTAAGCTAAAAAGATCTGTCATTCAAAGCATAAATCTACAGTCAAGTAAGCATACATGCAAAAAATACAAGAGGTACTTAAGCTCACATTTTTGGACACCCTTGTAAACTCTGTTGGTACCCCTTCGAGTGGTAGCACATCAAACAACACCTGTATATGGACTTGTGCTTCCACACACCTATGATATATCAAGAGAACCCCTAGCTATACTGAAATCAACCATAGATCAACTGATCGGTTGCCTGAATGCTATAGTGCCACCAATAACAACACTTGGGAAGATACTCTCTAGTACCTGGGTAATCGCGTAGTACAAATAAGGGTACAATATAGCCTCCTTAGTTAGTGCCCTGAGATATGTGGACGAGTACTATTGCTGGACCCCTCACATATATCAGAGATCTATAGCACAAGGAAAACCCTTGTTTGTAGGAATATTGAGAACCCTAACCCTTGGGAAGGAAAAAAAACATAAAAGGAACATAGAAGATATATTTTCATGCAACCTTTCCTTCGACATTCGTGTTGAAAAAATTACAAATAGAAAAGGAACATAAAAGATCTATTTCCCTGCAACCTTTCCTCCTACATTTGGGTTGTGAAAATTATAAACAGAAAAGGAACATAGAAGATCTATTGCCTTGCAACCTTTATTCCTGCTTTCAAGTTTCGAAAATTACTATACATTTGTTTCATTTTTTCTTGTTAATAATTTGGGCATTTCGATACTACGCTATTATTAATATCTACATAAAACCCTAGCAAAGTAAAAAAAAAAGGAAAAAAGAAGAGAATAAGTGAAATGGGAAAAAAAGGAGCAAAGAGGGACCTGCCAACACCCTTATTTGAGACATATCTCATTGGATTCCCCTTTTGACCTGGATCGTTGCGACACCTATCATTTAAAACTTTTTTTTACCTCTCTAGAACCTTATTTTAGACCTATCTCATTGGATTTCACTTTTCTCCTTGATCGTTGTGATACCTATCATTTTAAACCTTTTTTGTTACCTTCCTGCACCCTTATTTAAGACCTCTCTCATTGGATTCCTATATCTTCCCTGATCATTGTGATACCAATAATTTTTAACAGTTTTTGTTACCCGCCCGCACCCTTATTTGAGACCTATCTCATTGGATTCCGCTTCTCACCATGATGATTGTGATACCTCTCATTTTTAACTTTCTTTTCCCCCATGGCCCACTCATCCACTCATGGATCCCACCCTCCAAGAAGAAACCAATCTGAAACTCAATACTGAACTTACTGCCCTTTAGGTCTAAGTGAATAGG
The DNA here is from genome assembly GCA_032191745.1 of Picea mariana. NCBI lineage: Eukaryota > Viridiplantae > Streptophyta > Pinopsida > Pinales > Pinaceae > Picea > Picea mariana. Next base: position 21,836 of record JASDQU011101374.1, on the reverse strand, counting down.
GACATTCCATCCATTCATGCAAAAATGGACTACATTGAAGCCCATCTCAATACACAAATCACTGAAGTTCATTATGCTCTTAATGAATTCATCAAAAAATTCTAGGGTCCTTCCTCCTATGACCTACCTCTCTCTACTGAAGGTGTTGACTCAAACTAGCCTCTACACTCTCATTCCAACTCCCCACCTTGTGACCCTCGCCTCCCTAGAGTCGAGGTCAATATTTTTTATGGATCGCATCCACAAGCCTGGGATACACAGATGGAGCACTATTTCTCTCTGCATGGTATAACTGATGAGTTAACCAAGCTTTGTTATGGAATTCTCTATTTGGATCTGAAAAGATGGAAATGGTGGCAATGGCGTCGCAACGCATGCCAAGGGTATGTTTCTTGGTCACAGTTTGTTGCAGAGTTTTATGAATGATTTGACACATAAACCCACCATTTAGGACATTTGACCAAGTTGAAATAGTGTGGAACAGTGGAATATTATATTTTTTATTTTGATAATTTGGCTTTCTGAATAGAGGGCATGACTGATTCTTTCTTCAAAGAATTCTTTATCAGTGGCCTCAAGGATGAAATTTGTTCCCAGGTTACCATGGCTTTCCCTCATACTTGGTTGGAAGCCACTAAGCATGTTGAGGAGGCACAACAGGTCATCTTGGCCCAAAGAAGAAAACCCCCTTTTTACCCTCACCCTAAACCCAACCCCCATTCTCCTTAAGCCACTTCTATGAAGGTCCAAAAGTTAACACATACATAAATGGTTGAATGATAACTCAAGGGTCTTTTCTATAATTGTGATGATAGATACTTTCCAGGGAACAAGTGTAAAGAACAAAAACATTTCATGGCCATTTCTGAGGATGTTTCTAATGAAGATGTTGAGGTTTCACCTAATGTAGCGCTACCACCAATCGATGGTATTACACCACCCTTGGATCCTCCCAAATTTGAACCATTGATCTCTCTACATGATCTCACTATTTTTTCATGTCCTCAAACCCTCAAATTGATTGTTTACATTAAGCACATGAAAGTCATCATCATAATTGACAATGGAAACACTCATAATTTCAGTCATCGCCACCTTTCCCAAGAATTCAATTGCTATATCTGGGCTATCAACCATTTTCAAATCATGATTACGAATGGTGGTTCCATGAAATGTGGAGGGTGTTGTGAAAATGTGCACTTACAAATTGGTCAATATAACTTGAAATCTCACATGTTTGCTATTGACATGGGTGGTTGTGACATTGTTCTTGGTGCGGAATGGATACGCACCCTAGGACCCATACTTTTGCTAAAAAAAATGAAATGGATAAAATTGTCCACAAACTATTACAAGCAGGTGTTATCAATCCACGAACTGTTACAAGGGTTTTTATCCACTGGAACACTCCTTTCTTCATACATTTTGTAAGAGGCGCACATATTTGGCTAAAGTTCCTAATGAATTTCTAGTATAAGCCTACCATTTCATGGAATCTCCTCACATCGAATGTGCATCTTGGTGTTGATCATTCGATAATATCCTTCACTTTCTCACAATCCTTTTTAACTCCTTCTTTTGAAACCACGAAACCTAGGTACACCAATTCTCGTTGCATGAATGTACACTTCTTCAGGTTTATCAATAGTTTCTCTTCCTTCAAGCACTGTATTACTTCCCTCACATTCTCAACATGCTCTGTTATACTCTTGCTAAAAATAAGTATATCATCCAAATATAAAACCATGAACTTACCCAAAAATTGCTTCAATACTCCGTTCATCAAACTCATGAATGTGTTGGGTACATTGGTTAGTCCGAATGACATCACTAACCATTCTAAAAGTCCATCTTTCACCTTGAATGCAGTCTTCCATTCATCACCTTCTATGATTTGAATCTAGTGATAACCACTCTTCAAATATTTTTTTGTAAAATATTCTGAACCACTCAGGAAATGCATAAGGCCATCCATTCTGGTCAATGGAAACCGATACTTGATATTGATCTTGTTTATAGCACACAAATCAATACACATTCGCCATTACCCTGTCTTCTTAGGCATCAACACTATTGGTACTGCACAAGGGCTCAAGCTCTCACGAATGAACTGTCGGTCAAGCAATTCTTGCACTTGTCGATTCACCTCTTCACTCTCTGATGGAGTCATTCTGTGAGGTGATTTATTTGGAAAATTCAATCATGGGATCAGATCAATTTGGTGTGATATACTACGCAAAGGAGGTAACCCTGTGGGTAATTCCTCTACAACAATTTCTTTAAATTATTCCAACATGCATTGGATCTATGTTGGTACAGAACTCCCCTTTTCATCCTCTTGAAGCTTCTTTGAAACTACAACTAAACAATATTTACTTCATTTTTTCTCCTTCAAGAACACCTTGGCCTAACACAACATAATGTGGCTACTACTGATGTTCACGTCTTTGTTGCAACTATTGTTGTTACTCCCACCATCTTCACGCATTGGTGACAACTTATAACATTGTCCATTTTGAGTAAATTCATAAGAATTTTCTCTGCCATCATGGAACACCTTCTGGTAAAACAACCACGATCTTCTAAGAAGAACATGGCACACATCCATTTCTACTACGTCACATAACACTTGCTCTTTAAAATATCCAATTTGAAATTTGAACAAACACTGTTCAGTCACAGTCACCTGTTGGCCTTTCTACAACAATGAAACTCTATAAGGATTAGGATGTGGTTCACATTTCAAATTTAGTTTCATCTTGACCTCAGTAGAAATCAAGTTTTTTGTACTTCCTCCGTCAATAATAAAGTTACAATAGTTGCCTTCAACTTTGCATCAGGTCTTAAACACTATTTTCCTTTGTTCAGGTTCTTCTATTAACTTATGTTCTGGTTTAAGTAAAATTCTTCGAAACATCGAGTTCTCACCTTGTTCATGTGGAAGCACAACCACATCTTCTCCAACCACTGATGCATCATATGCCATGGTAAACTGCACTCTATCATCACCTATTTTACTGGGATCTTGCTTTTCTGGGAATTCCGGGGCTTTGTGACCTTCAACTCCACATCTATAACAAGTAATTACATAACTTCCCTTTCCTCTTCCGAATCTGTTGCCTCTACCAACTCCATTTCCTTTGGAACTTTGGTCACTTATTGATTCCTCTTCTTTGTCATTTTCTTTAGCAGTGTTTTTTCTACCTCTTCCTCATGGCCATCTTCCCCTTAACGTCTACTAGGTTTTCCTGTCAACTTTCTCCTCCACCTTAAGGGAAACTTGGTAAGCTTCATCTACAGTACAAAAATAATGCATACTCATCTCATATTGTATTGTATACTTCAATACATTCATGTATATAGCCACACGCTGATACTCTGGCTCCTTAATACCAGATCTAAGTGACAGCCTGAAGAACTCTTCAGTGTACTCCCACATAGGAGTATCTTTTTGCCTTAGATTTTGCACTTGTCTACACAAATTCTACTAGTAATCCACATCCAAGAACTTTTCTTTCATTTTACTCACCATCTTCTTCCAAGTATTGATATTTTCCCTCCTATTATCAACTCTATCTTTCTACAACATGTCCCACCAAAGGGTAGCATGTCCTTTCAACTTTTTGATAGCAAATTGAACCCGGTTTGGATCACGAACATTCTCATATTCAAAATACCTCTGAAGATCTCCTATCCAATCTATAAGAGTTTCAACTTTCAAGCTTCCATCATAACATGAGACCTCGACTTTCACACTTCCTCTGTTACTCAGATAGGATATCAAACGCTTTGTTGGGTCTACATACTCATTATTCTGTTCAATCTCACTCTCAGCATCATATTCATAATCTACTTCGACATCTCCACCTCTTCTGTGTTCTAATTCCTCTATTCTCTGTAACTCTTCAAGTTCTCGATTTCTTACACGTCCACGTGTTGCTCCTCTCATTCTGTTCGACATTCTCCCAAGTCTCCTAGTAGTTTGAATCCTAACTACCATCCACAACCTCAATCTGGACGTTGATACACCTACTTGTTATTCAACACTTTGGCTGAAACACCACCAGAATCAGGGTATTCTCTATTCGTTACCCAAACCTCCTTGGTCCAGAAAAGGGTTAAACTTAGACCCAATCGACATCTTTTCAAATCCATTTAATGAGTGTGAAAGAGACAAGTTCACTCATAAATATTTTCTCTTTTAAGATAGTCAGAAAAGAGCTTAAACAAGACTTGATGAGAGTTTCATAGGTGAAGGTCATAATGCTTATGAGTAAGAATATGAGGTTCGAACAAAAACTCATATCATAACTATCAGGGACTCCCGGTCCTATGGAATAATTTCAGCATGGGCACCAAATGGCATACAGGTTCTAACTGGGGCACCCATGTTTGGTAAGCCTCTACCATTCAATAACGACACTTCTAGTAGTAGTAAGAAGGTTTTGTGCCGCTAATAAATGAGTTTGTACATAAGGCATATGGATCACAGTCATAGGAAAATGCAAATATGAAAAATGGACTGAGAACCTATCCTATATGTGAGTGACAGAAAATACCCTCGAAAGACATGAACGAGCAATATCACGTTAGAAACCCCCTGGATAAAACCACAAAAACCAACTCCTTCCACTCCACTACTAGTTCATTAGGTCACAAAATTAGCATAAACTATATAAAGTGGACAAAAAATTTCTACTAATAGTAAAAATGAACAATTTTACCATACAATTTGAGTTTTTTACCAACATAGTGCATTTTAGACCATTTTTCCCACTATATTCAAATGTCCATTGTAACTAAATTGACAAAAGTAAGTGTTCTTCCCCTCCTCTTCATTTCTAGTGGTTTAAAATTCCAATTTAGGCTTATTTTTTTGAATTGAGGGTGAAAAATGTGAATTAGAGTGTATGCGAGCTATAGTTTATCGGGTAACAATGAAGCCCTAATAATGAAGCCCACATACAAGTTCGCAAACAAGTTTTTTAATGAATTTAACTCAAAAAATGATTTTCCTTTGGGAGGATGATGCTTCAATGGAGAGAGAGAACATGAAGAAGTAGATGCAACAGTGGTAAGAGATGCGAGGGCCCAACTAGCTCTAAAAATATGTGGCCTACACAAATTTTGGACTTTCAAAGGGTTGAGGGCTCAAGTGAGGTTACTTCAAATGCTCGGAAACTATTGAGATCTAGAGACAAAGGCCTTCAATCTCGATGGGAAATCATTGAGAATTGAAGTAGAGCTGAGAGCTAATTTTTTTCATGATATTTTTCAATGTATTCAATTCACAAGGCCTAGTTTAAATGTTTTTCTTAATCATTTAAGACAACTAACATTGGGATTAGATAATATAATCTGTTTTTGCATTTTTTGAATGCATAAATAAATTTAGTTCTTTGAAAAACTTTTATTACACTTTAATTATGTAGATTTAACAATTAAAATTTGCAATTGTAACTATTTTGATCAAATTTCTAATAAAATTAGTAAATAAATAAGTAACATTATTTTCTTGGTATATCCCTGCTTGGCTTGAAAAGTTTAAATGACCATTCAGGCTTATCTCATCTTCCCATAAAGATAGTATTGATAACATGTGTGTTTATTTAAGTAATACAAACTATTATGATATACTTCTATTTCGAGATTAGCTGCTGAAGATATTCAATTATTACGATATACTTCTATTTGGACATAAGCTGCTGATGATATTCAATTAAGAGATCGTTTGATCTGTAGTTACTATAATAGTCATTGGAGAGTTCCTTTATTTTTAATATCAAACTTACGCCAACTGATAGGGTCTGGGATTCTTAACCTGATTTCTGTGCATGATAAAATGAATGTTGTAATTGAATAGGCTGAATGAATTAGGGAAGCATAGATAAATAAAGTGTTTTTTTAATGTAATCTTGTATATATATTTTTTTCACGGGAAATTTGGTGGGGAAACTTGATACTTTCCTATTTCATAGATGATATGAGATTTCTGTGCATGATAAAATGAATGTTGTAATTGAATAGGTTGAATGAATTAAGGAAGTATAGATAAATAAAGTGTTTTTAATGTAATTTTGTATATATTTTTTTTTCATTGGAAATTTGGTGGGAAAATTTGATACTTTCCTATTTCATAGATGATCATAGATGATATGAGATGTTAAATATTTGAACGTGTTACCAATTGTGCTATCCCATGAGACTATGCAATCCTGTACTTCAACATGAAAGTTTGTGTGATTTGCATTTTCACGAATTTCTTTTGGTAGTTTGGCACAGAATTATAAAATATGTTTCTTCTTAAACAAGTAAACCTATGGTTTCTTTCCAGAGATTCTCCCTTTTAGTCTACAATTCTTCTCTAGGGAATTGCAATATGATATTGGACTTCATCCACTGTTTCCTGCTGTTCATATGGTGGTCAAATCGATGAAGTTGTTAGAATGTCAAAGGAAGCTAGTCACCTAAGCCCGCTTGAAAAGGACTCCCACGTTCCATTCTTCTTGCCGGTATTTGAGTCCTGAACAAGAGATGAAGTTCTCTTTCTTTTGATATGTCGGGTACAGTTTACCTGATTTTATGATAGTACATAAAAGAGACAAACACCTCCCTCTCTATTACTTGTTACGGCTCCTTTCTATGGATTTCTTGATATAATAAAAAACCTTTGCCATTGCAGAACTGACAACTATAAGGCAAAACATTTACGTCATATTCATACAATATCACCATAAACATTCATTTACTCCTTTTTGGTTTACCATGTGGATTGTAGATTGAAAAAATACAGCTTCAAATCCACAGCCGCCTTAAACTTGAAACTATGTTTGTTATAATCTACAAACTACTTAATTGTTGAAGTATGACTTAGATATACTTTCTCTAATTTTCAAAACAGAAATGACTCCATTGTTTGGAGTTGTTGGGATTCCGGTTGTTTTTATCTGCTTTGAGAGAGCCCTGGACGTTACTACTAGTTTGACTCCATCTTGTATGCGTGCACAAGCAAAACACATAATGGTAAACATTGCCTTGAACCTAGACCTATTTGCTGACGGCAAATTTCAATGTATATCACAGAAACAATCTTGAATACTATGCAAAACAGTTTCCAGTAAAACACTATTGCCCATTTCATGGTAAAAGGAAAAGTATGAAAAACAATAAACTGAAACGTTGTGAGCCCATTGGTTGCCTGAGGAGGCCAGGGACCAAAGTCACAATGACATATATATGTTCTGGCTAAAATCTAAAGATATGATAAGTTTGTTGGAATCAATGGACTCCGTAGGCAAAGTTGAGTTGCAATTCATAGTTTGAAGAAGAAAAGTGGCATTCAAATGCTAGTGGCAATTCATGGACTCCGTAGAGAACTAATACAAGATGGGTGGGTAGAATTTATTCACTTCTCAACTAAAACAAAGAGAACTAAATTATGGAAATTCAATTGTTCCACGCCACTGGAGTCTGGAAGTCACAATCCCTATTTTCTAAAAAGAATGCGATGTTACTGCTGAAAATTGAAGCACAACGTGTTTGTGATAATGTATATCATTAACCGTATGCGTTAGCAAATTCGGAATTAATTTGCGCTGCGTGTCAAAGCAAACACATGGGTTATTCCCTGACGGCATTTATTGCATTCCCAGTTTAATTAAATGAATTAGAGACGCATCTGATTGCTTGGACGCGTAATTATATCAAATGCTTGGGTGATTCCGGAAAGGAGTAAGCTTGGGAGCAATCTTTTCTATTTTCATGAAAAAACAAAAAAAAATTGACCTGAATCTGGTTAGATTTAGGTTAGATTTTCAACAGTAATTTGAGTTTGTAATTAAAAAAAAAAAATTGACCTGAATCTGGTTAGATTTAGGTTAGATTTTCAACAGTAATTTGAGTTTGTAATTTGAATTTGGTATGGATTAAAATTTTATGTATTTCAAAACTTTATTTCAATAGTTTTGTTTCATTTTAAACCAACCTAAAGCTAAGAAAATCAATCAAACTTCTAAATGAACCAAAAATTTAAAACTACATCACCAAAAAAAACTCGAAAAAAAAATTATCCGAATTAGCGCACTCCAATCAGGGCAAAGACCTTTCCTTTCCTGTCAAGGGATCCTCTAGAAATGGTTCCTTTGTATATCCTTTGCATGATGGCTTTAAAAGGCGTCTTGAAATAGTCAGACGAGACGGGACGGAAAATGAATGTCGGGAATAGAACTGACACCTTTGTATTCTGTACCATTTGAGCTGTCCGTGAGGTGCTGCAGTCAAAAATCTATTCTTCACTGGGAAGAGAACAGGTATACAAGGTCGTAATGGCAATCCATAATCCAGAGTGCCAGACAGAGACATGACAGGCGCATGACATTCCTGTAACTATTTCCGTAGAAGTAGAGTTGGAAGAAGGCATTATATTTAGGGTTTGCACAGGTGAATTTACGTTGTTTTCAGTTTCTTTGAAGCTCATTCATATTCTGATTTTAATTTAATTTATTTGATATTGTTTAATGTGTGAAGCTTATTGAAGGTGTGCATGGTTGTGTCATTTCGCGAACGAATAGATTCAATTGAGTTAATTTATTTGATATTGTTTAATGTGTGAAGCTTATTGAAGGTGTGCATGGAACGAATAGTTCAATCGAGTTAGTAAATTGAAGTATATGTATAAGTAATAGATTAATATAAACTTTTGGTCACCACTTCCTTTTCGTTGTAAACATTTAGGTAAGAATATGTTAGATATTTGTGACATGATCAATGAAATAGTTTTTTGCTCTGAAATATGTTAGATATTAGTGACATAATGAATGAAATATTTGTTCATATTTCACCAATGGGAAGGAAGAGAGATTGTTGCGGATGAACAAAAGATTAAATAATTGTTCACATGTAAGATTTTTCCAAGTGGTATGAGGCTTATTGATATTTGATATTATTTGCATTAATTGATGGTGTGTATAGTTGTGTCATTCAAGTTGTGTGAAGCTTTCTTGAATGATATCAAGTAGTTATGTGTGTCTTGGTCAATAAAATGATGTAAATGAGTTTTATAGTTATGATAATTTGTGTGTACATGATAATAATGTTTAAGGAGTGTATGATCAATTGTACCAAACATTCAAAAGAGTTTTGATATCCTTCTCAGCATAGAGACAATATAAGGTCCAATTGTAGAATTAACCATTTGAATAGGTAAGAAAGTGACAAATGAACTCTTATCTAAACTTGATATTGAGTAGGAGAAATTGAATCTTCTAATAAAAAGGGAATGTGAGATAAATTTATCTCAGAATGTAATGACAACCTATGCACTCTATTATATGAAGTCCAAATGTAAAAAATATTGATATATTTTGTAATTAATTATTTTATGTGTAATACTCTATTTAAAATTTTGTTCAACTCTAATGACACAATATTATATCTCAACTTTGAAAACGTTGATAATTGAAGCTTCACTCTCATGATCAGAGATGAATTTATTTCCATCTTTACATGCTAAAATTAATGTTGGAACAATCTTTTTCCTCGTAAAAATTGCAGGGATTATATCTTATGTTTGTCTTAAATTGAATAAAACTAAATGCGGTGATGTAGAAAAATTCTTAATGCCAGCGAATCACTTCAGTATTGCTACTTACTTTTATCGATCTACTTCGGGTGAACGTATGAAAAGCTTCCTCCGCCATTAAAGGGTTTAACCTCATATTTCTCCAGCAAAACTACGTTTGCAACAACCTACGAATGGCGGTCAATCAAGCACGTCAGCATGTACGTTGTCACTACAAAAAGCGTGTAGCATCCACTTTCACTACAAACCTTTCAGACGATCCCTCGATTTTTTGTTTTGATGTGCGTGTGTTTTCTTTCTTGGTTGTTTTGTGAAAATTTAGTGGAATCTAATGGAAACGACAACGAAAAAGGAAATGGAGTTGATAAGTGATCGTCCGTTCACAGAATATTGCACTGAAGCTGGCACGCTCATCTTCCGTTCATGATTAAGGGTTTTATGTGTATTATAATCTAACCAACTATTATGAATCTCTGATTAAGGGTTTTATGTGTATTATAATCTAACCAATTAATATGAATCTGTGTTATCCTTTTGGCCAAATAAAAAGGCATCATTTCTTTTTCTATTAATATGAATCTATGTTATCGTTTTGGAAAAATAAAAAGGCATCATTTCTATTTCCATTCAAAGATTGAATGGAAATAGGAGTGGTTTCTATTTCCATTCAAAGATTCTTTGAATGGAAATAGGAGTGGTCATGTGCATACTCCCTTAAATGATCTAGTTAAATATTAAATGGACATTTCATTTCTATGTCATTGAAAAATAATCATTCATCCCTCATTTTTTCCTTCTATTAATTTTAATCTCAAGTCACCTCTTTTGTGAAGGTTCCATAATGTCTAATTATAAATTACAATACATATTTTTTATGATTTATATGGACTATTAATTCTTCATTAGAATCAGAGTTGTCAAATTTCTAATGTCTTTTCATTCTTTCGGGTAGGGCTTCATTTACAACTATCAGCATAGAGGGGAAGTCTCTATATTATTATCTTCCAATCTATCTTTCGATAGAAGATTTGATTCCTCAAACTACACTTTTGAAAAATCATTACTATCATTGTCTAGACCTATTGTTGGTCGATTTTCTCCATTCTGATCATCTTCATCATCCAAGGACAATTGCTCACATAATCACCATCTTTTTGGTTTTGGCTTATGTTATTTGTTCCTTTTTGAGTGAATCGATGCTTGGGGACAAGAATGTTGAAGATGCACTGTTTATTGGAAGATCTCACATTGAAAAGTTTTATACTTATAATGAAAAACCTAATCCCATTCAAAATTTTATTTTTGTACTATCATTTTGTCTTGTAGACCTTGACTAATGTCGATATCAACATATATTTTGTCATATGTTAAAAAACCCAATTTAATCCACTTATGTGTAGCTACCCAATGTATTCCCTATATCTTAAGAGATTAATAAATTCCTTGTCAAACACTTTTCATGTAGGTACTTTCTCAAATTCTTGGCATGCGTCCTTATGAAAGAGAAAAGATGGTATTGGGGATACATGAAAGAAAGTCTTACCATGGAAATCCTCTTAGTGGTTGTTGATGAGGCCCTAGTAAGTAGTTGATCAATGTAATAGAATAGGTTGACTAAAATTGTAGTCAACTCGGTAGATGACTAGTTTGATTGATTGATTGAGAGTCATAACTATCTCCATTGATGTAATGTATAAACAGACACAAAGTTGAGTTTTAAAGAGGTGGAATTGTTAAGCATACATCCAAACACTTTTCATGTAGGTACTTTCTCAAATTCTTGGCATGCGTCCTTATGAAAGAGAAAAGATGGTATTGGGGATACATGAAAGAAAGTCTTACCATGGAAATCCTCTTAGTGGTTGTTGATGAGGCCCTAGTAAGTAGTTGATCAATGTAATAGAATAGGTTGACTAAAATT
>JASDQU011101374.1:0-10285 GCA_032191745.1 Picea mariana | reverse complement strand
AAGACTACTTGTTGTCGGTTCCATAATTACTCTTCTCTTTCTCCTCCTTCTCTGTACATATGTATGTATAATAATTAATTGTATATTATAATTAATTAATTGCATTACTAATAACTAGTTTTTGTTGGGTATGTATTAAATTCTTTGCACGACTAGCTATAGTGTTTTCTATGTTGTGTCGGGCGCACATAGGGGGTTTGAGGGGGGGATGCTAGGCCCCATTTTTGGGGATTGCAGTGGGCGATACCCCCATTCATGAGGGTTCAGGGACAACATCCTTGATAAAAAAAAAATCCTCAACAAACATATCACATTTTTCCTTGTTTTTCGTGTCACCTCGATTTTCATGTCCATTATTGGGCGATTTTTTGACACATGGTTTTTTCCAATGGTTTTCTATTTCTGGTTAAGGAATTAGGGTTGATGAATAATCCAGGTCATTGGGTTAGGGTTTTGGATGCCACTGGCTCATATATGTATATTGTATTGTAAAACATGTATCACTATGAATGAATATAGAGTATGTTGGTTTCGTCAATTTGGGTTTCTAGGGGAAAAATATCTATGTAATGTATGTATTTTCGATTGTATTGTTTTTGTTCTTTTATTGAAAATCTGTTTGTAGTAAAATATTGTACAAGGTTAAAATCGACATTTGGTATCATAGCTTTGTTCGCTTCAAGGGGACGCCTTTGTGGTCAAGGGTTTGTCTCTATGGTATTGTTTTTTCAGGTGAAAAGAAATGGCGAGTAGTTCAAAAATGGAGATCAAGAAGTTTAATGGAAAAAGTTTTGAGTTGTGGAAGCTCAAGATGGAAAATTTGTTGGCGGATAGAGATCAGTGGATTGCGGTGGATCCAGGTACTGCACCTACACGAACTTGAGTAGATGACTGGAAAAATTTGGATCGGAAGGTGAAGAACACAATCCGACTGTGTCTCTCAGATTGAATAATACCAAATGCGTCAGAAGAAGCTACAACCAAAGATTTATGGGATAAGTTGGGGAAGTTGTATTAGTCTATGTCCCTAGTAAATAAACTATTTCTGAGAAACAAGATGTATAACCTGAGGATGAGAGATGGAGACTTGGTGGTAGAGCATTTAAATCCCTTTAATACCGTGGTAAGTCAGTTAGTATATGTTGAGATTAAAATTTCAGATAAAGAAAAGTGTATCATTTTACTATGCTCTTTACCATACTTGTGGGATAGTCTGGTTGTGGCCATAGGTAGTAATACAACTGCCTTGAAGTTTGATGAAGTGGTCTCATCCTTGTTGTTGGAGGAGATGAAAAAGAAGAATATGGAAGGACATAACACATATGCATTTTTTGCAAGAGGACGCTCCCATAAAATAAACAGATCTAAGTCCTCATGTGGGAGATGTAAGTCTAAGGGAAGATCTAAGTCTCTCAGATGATGACTTGACAACCAGAATCATAGGTCGAGAAAAATTCAAGTTGAAACTCATAGATGGAAGGATTATAACACTACCTGGTGTTTTGTGCATTCCAAGATTGTCCAGAAATTTGATTTTTATAAGAAAAATGGACAATGCGGGGGTAACAAAAATATTTGAAAAGGAAACCTGTAGGATGGTTTGAGGAGAAATGGTGTTGCTGAAGGGAGTTCAGTTTGGAACAATGTATAAGCTTCAAGGAATAACTATTAGTGATGGGTGCAATAGTTCCATTGTTCATGATATTAGAGTTGAAGAATAAATAAATAACTCAGTCTCTGGAGAAAAGGTTATGCTGTGGCATCAAAGACTGGGGCATATTGAAGAGAAGGGTCTTCAACTACTATGCGATAAAGGTATGTCTAATTTCTCTCTATATTTTGATTTCTATAAACATTGTGTATATGGGAAACATAATCAAGTAAGATTATCCTCTCGTGCAACGAGGGCAGAAGGGATTTTACAGCTAGTTCACAGTGATGTATTTGGACTTGTGTCGGTTTCATCATTGGGCAAATATGTGTACCATGTCTCATTTATAGATGACTTCTTGAGGAATACTTGGAGATATTTCCTCAGGAAGAAATATGAAGTCCTTGACAGGTTTAAAGGCTTTAAGGCTCTTGTTGATAATCAAACGTAGAAAATAATTAAGGTGATGAGGACAGATAATGGTGTAGAGTTCTGTGGGAATGAATTTGAATAATTATGTAAGAAGTGTGGTTTAGCAAGACAAGAGTCTATTCCGTATACACCTCAACATAATGGAGTTGTGGAAAGGATGAATAGGAAATTGATGGAAAAATCAAAGTGCATGCTCAATGGTGTCAGGTTAGGGAAAGAACTATGGGCAGAGACAGTAGGTATTGCATGTTACTTGGTAAATAGATCACCCTCATTAGCATTGGATGAAAATACTCCACAAGAGTTATGGGCTGGTAAGAAACCTTCTCTCACACATCTCAAGGTATTTGGTTTTGAAGCCTATGTTCATATTTCAAAGGAAAACATGAGTAAGCTAGATAAGAAGGTTGTAAAGTGTATCTTTATTGGTATGAATATGGTCTCAAAGGTTATAATCTTTGGAACCCAGAAACTAAGAAGGTTGTGTATAGATGAGATGATGATACTAGAACTATCAGGGAGGCAGTGGATTCAGAGGATGGAAAGCTTTGGAAAAAGGCCATGGATGAAGAAATGGCAGCCTTGGAAAAAGAATGAGGCTTGAGATCTAGTGGAGTTGTCGGCTGGAAGAAAATCCATTGGCAGCAAATGGGTATTTAAAAATAACTTGAATGTAGAAGGAAAAGCAGAGAGATCCAAATCTTGGTTAGTAGAAAAGGGTTATTCCCAAGTTGAGGGAATTGATTTTAGTGAGATTTTTTCTCCTATTGCCAAGTTAAATTATATAATATTTTTTTTATCTGTTGTTGTTGCATTTGATTTTGAAGTAGAACAGATGGATGTGAAGAAAGCATTACTAGATGGGCATTTGGAAGAAGAAATCTATATGAAGAAGCCAAAATGACTTTTTGTGAAGGGAAAGAAGGAGTGGGTATGCAAGCTGAAAAAGTCATTGTATGGTTTATAACAATCACCAAGGATGTGGTATAAAAAATTTGATACTTATATGTTGGGACTTGGCTTTACAAGAAAAAAAAAGGATCACTATGTGTATTTTAAATTAATTGGTGATCATTTGATTTATTTGGTTTTGTATGTGGACGACATGTTGTTGATAGGAAACAACAAGGAGATTATCCAAGATGTGAAAAATCATATGTCCTCTAAATTTGACATGAAGGATATCAGTGCTTCAAATTTCATTTTGGGAATGGAAATTAAAAGAGATTGAAAAAAGAGGAAACTTTGGTTAAATCAGAGAAAATATGTAGAAACAATATTGCAGAGGCTTAATATGCAGGAATGTAAACCAGTCAATGTCCTTATTCCTGTTGGTGTAAAGTTATCTGCGAATCAATGTCCCAAGACACAGGAAGAGGAGGAGGAAAGGTCTTGTGTTTTGCATGCGAGTGTAGTTCGTAGTTTGATGTATGCAATGGTATGTACTAGACCATACATTGCACATGCAATGGGAGTTTTGAGCAAGTATATCTCAAAATCAGGGAAGGAGCATTGGACAACAGTAAAAAGGGTTTTCAAGTATTTGTGTGGCACTTCTAACTATGGATTGTGATACCAAGGAATACCAGGATTGGATAGAGTGTTGTACATACATCGCTTTGAGGATGCAGACTAGGGTATGTGTTTAACCTGTTTGGAGGAGCAGTCGGTTGGATGGGAAAAAGATAAGCTGTAGTGGCACTTCTAACTATAGAAGTTGAATACATGGAAACCTCTCTTGCAAGTAAGGAAACAATATGGTTACAAAGATTGCGTTCGGGTATTGGGTTGGTACAACAAGCTGTAAGGATAGATTGTGACAGTCAGAGTGCAATTTTTCTAGCAAAGAACTCGACTTATCATTCAAAGACAAAGAATATTGATATTCAATATCACTTTGTGAGAGACATAGTTAATTAAAAGAAAGTGTTGTTGATGAAGGTGGACAGGTTGAAGAATGTTGTAGATTCATTAACAAAATATGTGAGCACTGAGAAGTTTTCTTGGTGTAGAGGATCCATGGGCATTGTTTCCATGGATTGTTGATTATATAACCCTGTAACCCCCTGTATGCAAAGAAAACAACAAGTCATAGAAATTTGGGTATGTATTATATTCTTTGCATGACTAGCTCTAGTGTCTGCTACGCTGCGTTGAGTGTGCCTGGGGTTTGAGGAAAAAATATTTCCTCAGGAAACATGTCACATTTTTTCCTCATTTTTCGTGCCACCTCGATTTTCATGTCCATTTTTGACAAGTTTTTTGGAACATGGTTTTTTTCCGATGGTTTTCTATTTTCAGTTAAGAAATTAAGATTGTTGACTAGTCCAAGTCATTGGGTTAGGGTTTTGGATGCCATTAGATTCTATATGTATATTGTATTATAAACAATGTATCACTATAAGTAAATATAGAATATGATATTTTTCCCGATTTAAATTCCAGGGGAAAAATCTCTTTGTAATATGTGTATTTTCCATTGTATATTTTCTGTTCTTTTATTGAAAATCTATATGCAATAAAATATTGTACAAGATTGAAATATACAATTTAATTGTATAATCAATTATATTATAATAGAAAACTATATATTTTATATTAATATATGAAAATTAATAATAATATGAAAATATATAAATATTTTCATATTATCCAACTAATTCTATCCTATTAAAACTAACAAATACATATATATTGGTTCTTGTTACAATGTGAAAAAATTACCTTGTATCACCTATATAAATCTTCTCACATCACCTAAGGCTTCTCACATGAACACTGAATCATATAAACACCCTTATGTCATGCACTACCTCTGAAGTGTTTAACAATGAATCATATAAACACCCTTATGTCATGCACTACCACTAAGGTGTTTAAGTAAAATGAATTTTTTTAATAATATTCAATGATTTAAAACTTATCATAATATTTTTATTTTTAAATGTTTGCAAACTTATCACTAATCCCCTAAATATATGGATTACAACTTTTAAACCCTAACAAAAATTACGGTTGCATTACTAAAATCGTTATTAATTTGATATTCTTTATAATCACATTCTTTAAAAACATCGAGGAGAAGGGTCTTCTCATTCTTCCCATATATATTTATTATATGAAATTCTTAGGGCTATTAGCTTGAGATTCTTTATATCTATATTCTTTAAAACTATTGAGGAAAAGGGTTTTATAATTCTTCACATATTTATTACACGATACTTTTTTAGGACTTTAATAGGATCTTATGTTTTGAGCAACATGGTAATGGAATCTTACTAGTAAATACTGCTTTGTGATCCACAAACTTCTCCATATGTGTCATCGAGAACCTCCACATTTTTGGTTAGGGACTCCGCTAAGCGTCATTGTAGGAAAATGCTCCTTGAACATGTTTGCAAAAATACTTATAAATATAAGTAAGAGTGGTGACCGATTTTTCATCTAAGTGGTTCGTTCATATCTCAAGTAAATGTCGTGTCTTTGCCAATGATCCTTCTAACGACTTCAATAGGTTCATCAATTTAATGTTAAAAAGGTTGTCATCTCAAAGGATTTGAACTCTCTTAGTACAAGGTAGATATGGAGTTGAATGGATTAACTCTTTGTTGAGAATGAATTAATTGTACATCTTACTTATATCAAGCAATATTTCATTAAAATGTTTTAATCTTTTTTTTTTTTTTTTACTTTTAATTATATATTAATTTTTTTTAGTTTCAATTTAATAATAATAAAACATAATAATAATCTAATTTTAAGTTCAAGTACAAGTCACAAACCAAATGATATATGAGACCCCCTTGTTTGTGGGACAAGGGACCCTTCTGGGAAATGATTTCATTATTAAAATATACAATATTTTTTTTAAATAACACATGTTGACTCTATATTAAGCATTAGAGGAATTACACATCTTCCTTCATTAGAAAACATAAATTTTCCTCACATCGGAAATAGAAAGCATGTATGGACTTAATACAATTTTTTTACTTTTAGTCACCATGTTAAGCACAAATGTTCATGTAACATAACAAGTTAAAATAATAATACAAAATTATATATATATATATATATATATAGAGAGAGAGAGAGAGAGAGAGAGAGAGAGAGAGAGCTCTACATCCCATTATGGGAGAGATGTTCATGTTACATATTGCATTAAAATAATAATAATAATAATAAAGTTAGAGAGAAGAAGGCTTAAGCCCCCAGAGGGACAAAATCTCTCAAGGTGAAAACCTTTTTACCCTGCAAAACTTGAGAAAATGTTAATGGTTTTCTCCTCCAAAGATTTGGTCCCTCCGTATCCAAGGTTAAGATGGATCTATGCTTGTTACATATATCCTTCATACTAAGTTGTAGAAAACACCTTTTTTAAAATATATTTTTTGTTAATATTTTTTTTATTAATATATTTTAAATGCCATGTGTTAACTTCATATTAAGAATTGAAAGAATTACATTCAATCTAGGTATTATAATAATAGAAAAAAATGAGTTTTAGTTACTTTATCTCTCTCTATTTATAAAGTTGATACATAATTATTTTACTTAGGTGAACATTGAAATATTTTATTTATGGTTGAAATTGAGGTATATTTTTTGTTATTAATAATCTTTCTCAATTTCACATGTCAAATCCATGTTAAGAACATAAGGGATTACACATCTACTTCATTCTAGGATGTATAAAGCAACTTTCAACACAACAAGAGATACTCCTTGGACTATTTTTTCACTGACCATTGAAACCAAATTTTATGTACACTAATTAACAACAACCTCTTTCACAATGATCCCTCGAGTCCTCTCTCCTCTATCACTGAATCCAATGGGATTTCAAAGGAAACAAATATTATAGACTCTTTCTTCATCCAATTTTACAATTTTTGGTTTTAGAAACATAGAACAAGTAAACGACCTCTACTCAATTTTACATCACATGCATCAACCTTAGTAGCTGAAGATATTTAAAACAATATCCCATGAGAAAAATACTATTACAAAAACCCAAATCCTTTCACTAGAGAGAATCCTTGATCTATTAGATCTGTCTTATGGAACTACAAGAAGACCATGTGTGTTTACCATAAAATAGGAGGAGGTCAACATTAAATATAAGTGGTTGGGAAGTTCACTTGCTTCATTGATAATTAAAATAGGTGGTTGGGTAGTTCACCTAAGTAAAGTTAATTGGATGGTGTATGTACACCAACACCCCCCCCATAAGTGAAACTTAAGGATGTATGAAAAGGACATTAATCTCAATAGTGGATCCTCTCTACTAGGCCTACTAAGGTACCCAAATAAAAACTCTCATAAGTGGAGAAAAAGAGAAAAACATAGGAAAACAACTCCTCCTCTAAAGAGAGAAAACAACATAAACAAACGTTGTAAGGTAGGAGTCCAAAAGATGAACCCCAAGGACAACTTCCTTCACCCCAAGAATTAATTGTAACTGAAAATGAGGTGATGCCAAAAGTTTAGTGAATATTTCTGCAACTTTCTCTTCAGTAATAAAATATTCCAATCTAAGAACATCATGTTTGATGAGTTTCCGAAAAAAGTGTATGTGAATGTCAATGTGTTTTGTCCTTTGAGTCTCTATTGGGTAGCAATAAATGTGTATGGAACTTTGATTGTCACACCAAAGAACAGTAGGTTGATCTTGTTGAATGTCAAACTCTATAATTAGCTGTCAAAGGCAAAGAAATTCCTGACTAGGAATACCTACAACATGATTTAATTCTATAGAGGATAATTGTTATAGCGCAAATTTACACACCTATGCATTTGTGACTTGGCCTTACCCTTTTCCATAGCTTTCTAGGTAAAATCCTGAACTTTCCTCATCAAATTCATCTAAAAAACTTGACCTTTGTTGATATCCATGGGTTTCCTTTATGCAACGTGTAGACATCTGTGCCTTGCAAGCTTGCAGCCCACACATGCCCTAAAAAATTATGAAAAATAAAATAATTCCACAATTTCGGGTGGGTTTTTCGATTTGGATTGTTTCCCAATGTCCTTGATCCTGTACTTAATGGATTTCAACCTCACCAACCTCTTTGGAATGATATAAAATCACTAGTGGGGGGGAATATGAGGAAAATTCTAATGGTGCAAGGTTATGTTATTGAGACTTAACAAAATTTCCTAATCCTTTTATGCTATGAGAAGTGTCTTCTGACCTGGAAACTCATTTTCCAATGTTTCTTCCTCTCCTATATAGCTATAAGGTGTGATCCTATCCTTATTGGGTTATGTGAGGAAGATCCTAGTTGTTGAGTTGATGCTCGAAGAACCTGTGGAGGAACCTGGGTGGTTGGCTCTTAAGCAATTCCATAAGTTGAACCAGGTTGTAACCAAATTTCGTATATTGTTAACATTAGAAGAGATCTCTTTTTGTATTGTATTGTGTTCATTTCAAGGTTATATGTTTTTATTGTTGGACACACCTACCACACTTAGAGGGGGGGCGGGGGGTGTGAATCAGTGTGGGGCTCTTTTACCCAAAACTTCCCTCTTCACATAAAACTCCTTAGTTAACATTCAACATTTATTCATTACCCATTGTTGTCATTTATAACCAGTTAGGTGTGAACATATATCAGCAGCATATATCAACAACACATATCATCAATAAGTCATCACGACAAGTAACACAAAGAACACAAGATGCATGTACAATTTTTCTTTTTA
Source organism: Picea mariana (assembly GCA_032191745.1). Lineage (NCBI taxonomy): Eukaryota > Viridiplantae > Streptophyta > Pinopsida > Pinales > Pinaceae > Picea > Picea mariana. The sequence goes on along the minus strand of JASDQU011101374.1, from coordinate 1,497 downwards.
TTATGGACAACAATCTGGGGTTTATCAACAACAACTAAATAGAGTACAACTCTACAAGAGCAACAACTCTATAATGCAAGACTCAACTTACACCCTCAACACCAACTGAGATGAGGCAAAAATCCTCAACAGATATCAATATGTCAACAGGTATGTGACCTGCCAGTAGTACATCCCGCGTGTGTATGTGCCCTGGCTCACTATAGCCCACGTATGCACGCGGCCAGTGTATAATGCAACATATGTATGCTTTTGAGAAACTAGGGTTTTGCTTTGCTTTACATGCTCAGATCCTCTAAAACATGCAATCACTTTCTCTTATGTCTTCCACTGTCCAAGCTGACCCACAACCTGTCACAACATCTCCAAGCTCTCTAATAGCTTGCTCATGCTCCACAATAGATCAATATGAATGCTATCTCAAACATGTATAAGCATCTAGTATACCATATCAATCATGTCACCACTGAATCACAAGAGCATTGATCACTCCATCAACCAAATCAACCAAACTGAGCCACATCATAGAAGCCATACCAAGAATTCTCGAAACATTCCCATCACATTAAACAATAGTATTCATAAAGAAAATAATGTAATCATACCAGTGTCTCAAGGATAGATTTGAGGCCATAGAATGCATATTTGGAACCTGGCTAATCATCCAAGAGCTTGGCACCAACTCAAACACAAGTCTTCACCATTTTATCCACAATACGCTCCCTGTCTTCAGACATCCCACGTATACCTTAATGTATACTCACCCTAAGCACAGACATCTCGTGTATACCTCAGAAACTAGGGTTTATGAAGTTCCAATAATTTTGCTGTCAAGATCTCCAACATTGCCGAAACTTTGATCTTCCTCCTGTCATTCTCTTCCTCAGAATAGATCTTCAATCATGCTCGAGAGATCCACACCAATAATGCTCAAGAAGCTCTCCATCAATACTCCAAAATATATTCACAAGAAGCTCTCCATTGATCCACACAAGAGATTCTCACCAAAATGTACCTTTCAGAAGAGAGCCTAGCTTCATATGTATACTTTCATCTTCTAGGTCACTTAACCCATTTCCTTATTTTATGGTTAACTACTTTCCATGAATAGAAATTTCTCCAATACTTTATCATTTAAATATTCCTTCTTGATTTTGTCACTTCTTTTTATTATTTAAATAATCCATCACTTTACTTTATCATTTAAATAATGATTTCTTCTTTTCAAGCACTTTGACTTCTTTGACCTTGGGGGCTTCAAACCTTCATATGGGGGTCCTCCAACTTCATAAGGCCATAAATCTCAAACAATGAAGAGTTGTGTGACATTCCACATACCATCGGAAATGGCATGACAAGCACTATCCATCTAGGATAGTTTCACCAACAAATTCATTGATATTCATCTCATTATTACACATACAATCATGGGTCCTCCAACTATTCTTCTAGGATAACTCAATCTGCAAAGCGTCTTCCTGTGAGGGATTTCACCAT